>OZ018359.1:16406712-16639212 GCA_963969515.1 Yponomeuta evonymella | reverse complement strand
ATCCTATCGTGATAGGGCAAGAAGGTAGTAACTATGTAAGTAGAAACAAAGTACACATCCAGCGCAGCTAGAGTCATTGCGACAGCCAAAGCCTTAAAACAGCCAAACAAACATAACATAAACTCACGCCCGTACCCTGGAGGGGTAGGCAGAGACTAGGGTCTGCACTGACAGATCTCTTTCGCTTTATCAATATTTATTAGTCATCGCACGCACGCACGCCGGTTTCGGATACTTTTTATCTTGCCCTTTGCTAATACAACCCAAACCTAAGAAAGCTGTATTTTTTATCTTTTTTTAGCTTCCCATGACTTACAAATGATACAGGCCTTCACTCAGAGCGAGAGAGTGTGGGTATCATCATCAGGCCTGCCCACCACGGATTGTCGACGTCAAACGCTGAGGCATGTGAACCCCTCAGACACTGGTTCCATCACGATATTTTTCTTCATAAAAAAGAAAAACAAGGCGAGTGCATTTGCTGCAAGAAATTCATCAAAGTTATGCCTCTTTAAAGACTACGTGTTATTAAATTTCTTCATACAATTCATTAATGTGCCATAATTAATTTCTTTGGAACATTCAGTAAAAAAGCTACTACAGAACCTATTTACACTTTCAATAGTTTCAATACAATCACAGCGTGTTACTCCCCAATTTCGACTCGTATCACCTAGGTAATAAAACACGCATTTGCATATAACAAAATCACCAGCAAATTGGTCATTTGCTGAGGATTCAGCGCAGGTGTTCAAGATGCAATTATTGAGCTAGTCGCTTGTCGTTCTGGTGACCTACAGTCACGTTCTTAGCAGAAGTGAACGTGAGTAACCAACCAGTAGCAAGTGGTCACAATAGTAAATAGTATGCTAAGGTCTCTAACGAAACGTGTCAAGGATATTGTATATAGATAGAGGGTTTGTAGTAGCTTATGTTTATTATATTGGCTGTTTCGTAATTCAAAGCTTTTTTGCAACTTGCAGGTCAATACAAACAGATGCAAGTAGTCAACTCTCAACTTAGTATTCAGGGTGAAATAAAGTCCCCCATTTTTTCTAGTCGAATATGTATTTCCATGGCTGTTCGTGCTGACGAGTAGAAACTCTCCCTCCATTTATATATATTTTTTAATTTTTATCTTTAATATATTAATAAACCCGGATCATCGGATCGGATCTGTCAGGATCGTGGCAAGTGGCAGACCCTGGTCTCTGCCTACTCTTCTCGTATACAGGTATGTTTTAATTCCTTTTAAATGCACCATCCATGACACGCACTATGTAGTAGGTACAATTCTGAGTTACCGTAGGCACTGACTGAAAATCAGCGCTGAGGGATCACTCTCTCAGCACAACGCTGAGTCAGCTGCGTTTTGTGGCAATTTAGACACACCACAGGCTACACCTATGGTCTTGTTTTATTTATTTGTTTGTCTGATGCTAATTTAGTTTTCTTTCTGTTGGTGTGCATATTATGTTAATGCATATTATGTTGATAATAAACAATTATTGTTTGTTAATTTCGTTTCTGTGATGTGTTATGTTGGTGTACAAAATGCCTTTCTTTCTATCTTTAAATTATGTTGTAATATACCCGGCAAATATTATTTTCTTCGATTTGTAAATATTGAACCGACCGTTCCACAAAATTACTCAATTGGCGAAACAAATACGATATTTGATAGCCCAGATGTAGTAGGTAAGCAAAAAATCTAAGAGAAAAAGTTTTTGATGTTTCGCTAAACATGAAAACTCGTTGAAGATAAGTTGTTTAGTAGAATTACCTTATGGTAACTAGCATTACCCCTCAGTCGGTAGAAATTTTCCAAATCAACACCTTGTATTTATAACGGAACATAAAAACATGTAAGACAAGAGTTGTTCTGTAGAATAGCCCGGCATTACCCTTTAATCGGGAGCAAACTTCAAAATCAACACCGTGTATTTATAAAGCGCAGCACACACCAACCGCACCAGATGAGCACAAATCACTGTAAATTTTAACGACACATGCACACGTGCCCTTTTTTCATCATCATCATCATCATCATTCAGCCACAAGAAGTCCACTGCTGGACATAGGCCTCCTCCATGGATTTCCAAAAAGACCGGTTGGAAGCGGCCTGCATCCAGCGTCTTCCTGCCACTTGAATGACGTCATCTGTCCATCTTGTGGCTGGTCGTCCCACGCTGCGCTTGCCGATAATGTGGTCTCCATTCGAAAACTTTTCGGCCCCATCGGCCATCAGTTCTGCGTGCTATGTGCCCCGCCCACTGCCACTTCAACTTACTAATCCGCTGGGCTATGTCGACGACTTTCGTTCGTCTACGGATCTCATCATTACGGATCTCATCCCTTTTTTCAGCCCGAACTAAAATGTGAAAGTAAACAAATATGACACTAACGTTTGGCCCACGCTCGCGTGGTTCATGTAAACAGCGTATGGCGTAGGGTCTTTGTGAACTTTTTTGGTAGCTCTTGGATTAGGGATCAGTATAATGAGTGGAGGACGAACGGACAGCTGAAATATTATGGAAAGATTAATGCAGATAACCTGCTGTCTAAGCCTAAATGAGTCGGGAACTTTGAGAGACTAAGTTTGATTAATTCTGCCTAACTTTTTGGGCACCATTTTTTTCTATATAAATAGTTTACTATTTAAAGACCCGTGTGGCGCCGGATTAAGAATAGCGTCACTCCATTTTTTGTCCCGTGGATGTCGTAGAAGGCGACTAAGGAAATACATTACCAGCAGACGGGCAGCAGCGTCTTCCTGAGATTCCAACCGCATACTGCGATCGCCAACCCGCCTGCCAAGCGTGGCGATTATGGCAAGACCCCTTCGTTATAAAAACCATGAGGGAGGCCTGTGTCCTGCAGTGGACGTCAAGGGGCTGATGATGATGATTTAAAGACCCAGTGTTAAAAAAGCGAGTGAAAACCCTAAAAAAGAATGTTTATCAGGAGAATTTTGATTGAATTGAAGTCTGCTTTTTTAGTGAAATAAATGTGTATGCACTTCACGCACTGAATCAATAAAAGACGTGAAGTTTGTTTTGTACAAAAAAAATTGTACTATGGGCTTTTCTTAGATTGATATCTTTTGGGCTTACAAATACTCATTAAATTAGCGCTTCACGCGCTCTGCAGATTACAGTCAATCATTGCCCTGCATAGAAGAATGTCTAGTCTGTGTAATACAATATATGATTTTAAGCATTATCGATAAAACAATGGCGCTACAAAGCAGAACACAGAAGACAAAATGTAAACTAAACAAATAATTTTCAAAAATGGTAGTATAAAGGTTGTTGTAAAGTTGTTTCCGGAGTTGTAAGGAAAACCCCAGTATAGAGATAGCACCTGCAGAGGATAAAACACACCAACGTGATGACAGTGGCGGTCCATAAATACCTCATTTACGGCAGTAGTATTTTGTATGGCCCGCCACCGTCACCGCGTTGGTGTGTTTCATCCATTCATCCTTAAAAGGTAAAGGAGGAAAATGGAGGCAGCAGCGCAAGGAATGGTGTGTAAATGGCGTACAAGGTTTTTTGTCATGTAAAAAGGCCACTTGGTGTGGGATTAGTCGCTTTGATGTGAGTAAATATTTGTGCCAAGGTAAAAAAACTGTTTGCATTTAACAACGCTGGAAATTTCGGTCGTGCTAAAATTCCACTGACTAACTTTGAATGTAAAAAATCATGCATCTTCTATTCATTGTTTCATGACAGCTCTTCATGAATGTAATAAAGATAATAAAGAAGAAGAAGAAGAAAGACATTTATTATACCAACAAGATACATCACAGAAACAAAATGCAGATAAGTAACATAATATGCACAACAACAGAAAGAAAACTAAATACACAACAGACAAAACGAATAAATAAAACAGGACCAAAGATGTAGCCTGTAGTGTATCTAAGTCGCCACCAAAGGCAGCTGACTCAGCGTTGTGCTGAGGAAGTGATCCCTCAGCGCTGATTTTCAGTCAGTGCCTACGGTAACCCAATTGTATACCTCTGTATAACTGAGTATAAAAATGTCATACTCAGAGTTATTTTGCGATAAGTTGTTCTCACTGCCGCAAACATTGCGTTTTGGACTTATGTGCTTTAGTTCACCGACCCTAGAACCTAATTCTAAGTTTAGACTGCGCACTAAAACTGCGAGATCGCATTTCAGTACTGACATTGAAAGCGGCTATTCAAGGCGCATATTTAACTCGGAGTCGAAGTAACGTTTAATTAAACGCAAATTGGTTTCTCAAGTGCGCCAGTGTTTCCACTGATCGTATCTGCTGTTGGGTGTAAGTCGAAACTCCTGTGGATTACTTGTAAGCTTCAAGCGTTGGTTAGTACAAATGCTTATAGCATTAGTTTCTTTTTGTAAAAGATCCTCAGAAATTCGATTTGTTTGCTTGTACGCTTAGTAAATTTAGATCAAACTTGATCCAGTTAGTTTCAACGTCATCCAAAACATAATTCTAATATCTTTTATTGTCACTTTACTTCCTAATTGATGGTTATGCCAGCTTGTAGTATTTAAGTCTTACATGATATGTGTTGTAAATGCTGTGTTTTTCAGTAATTGGATTCACACTGTGGCTTGACTTATTGTGAATTGTTTTTATATTTGTACTTATAGTGTGCGTCTGTTGAAAAACCTAATAAATAAATAAATAAAGTCTGCCACATTGCCATTGTATTTTTTACTTATGTACAATGTGTGGGGCCAGAAGCAATGTATGTGCCTGTAAAATTTAAATATATATATTAATAATAATAATAGTACACGGGGGGGCGAGTCATAAATGCATAGATAGATAAGAACGCTTCTTTGCATACAGCCAGAAGAAAGAATTACAAATGGTTTCTTATAATATCTAAGCAGTGGTATACAATTGAAAATAAACAAAGTCATAGATACATGCCCTCACTGGGAACCCTTAAGATACTTGTTAATTGACTTTGCGGTGTACATCGAATTGGCATAGTAAACCATGAATTGTAGTTCTATGAAACAGGCGCCAAGGGTGGCTTTGCAACGAAATCTAAATGTAGACATGCTGCCGATTGTACATCAAATATCAAAATTACCTATTATTTGTAGAAAAGTACCCGAAGCCAGCGTGCACACATGCAACAACTTTACTAACGAATGTTGAGGAAGCGAAAGTGGTCACTCAGGATCGGGGCAAGTAGCAGTACCTGGTCTCTGGCTACCCCTATGGGATACAGGTGTGAGTTTATGTATGTATGTAAAAGTTACCCCCTATACATAATCTTGCTCTCTACACATTACAACCTTTTTCTTTATCCATCACAGCTAATTCATGTCAGTATCAAGATAAACAGAGGCTATAAATTTTAGAAGTTGCATGTTTATTTGCTCGTAGCCCCGGCTGCCTGAGTGATCTTAAACGATCACGAAGGTTAAGCAACACAGGGCACGTTCAGTGCATGGATGGGTCGCCGTCTTTGCCTAACGCTAGTGGCATTTTTCCGAGCGGTTCCGTGCTTCGCAAGGCACGTTAAGCTGTTGGTGCCGGCTGCCGTCGATAGATGGCAGTCGTTAAGCTAAGTCAGAGGCCTTAGGGCGGCTTGACAACTTCTGACAGTAGACGAGCCACTACTCTACAAGCCTCCACCAATCCGGACTTGGCCCCCGTGGTGGAGTATGGCCTATACCTTCCTCAGGGAAGGTTCCCCAGGGACATAATGGGTTGATGATGATGATGTTTATTTGTTCTGCGACCGATATAACCGAAAATTCACTGGGAACAGGAAGCGGGACACCAAATAAGTTTCGAAGAGAATTTTCCAGAGTCGCCCAGAAGGAAAACTCCGCGCAAGCAAAACAAGCAACGGTTTAATAAATCCAAGGACCAACCAGTAAGCTGCTTAAATTGCTAATAGCTGTGTAGCAGAATGCATTTACTCGATTACACTATAAAACTCAAGGTCCCCGGCCCTTTGTTGGACAGACTATGAGACTTAGGTGTTGTGCACATTGGCAATAAGTTTTTGACGCAAAAACATACATACACACATACATAAACTCACGCCTGTATGCCAGAGCGGTAGGCAGATACCAGGGACTGCCACTTGCCACGATCCTGGCAGATCACTTTCGCTTCTCAATATGCATTAGTCGTTGCATGCACGCACGACGGTTTCGGGTACTTTTTATCTTGCCCTTTGCTAATACATACCCTATTTGATCGAAGCATGTCTGCCTGGGATGTCCCTTACCAGCCCTTAAACCCACATTCGCTCGATATATTTGTTTCGTCAATCTTTTTTCCTTCATCCTCTTCACATGTTCAAACCAACGCAACATTATTTTCTCAATTCTACTCTTTTCTTTTAATTCCTCTTTCAGTTCACATCGTTCTCTAATCAAACTATTGCGTATCCTGTCATTCACAGTAACACCAGACATACGCAAAAGCTCAATTATTATCTTCTTTCACAGTACAGAAGTGGCTTACAAAGCAATCATGTAAATAGTAATTTCTAAGATCCATGATCGAGAACCTATCATTTATACCTAGCATCAATAGACATATCTGCTAAAAAACCGAAATAAAAAATAGCCAACAACCCGAATGCTGATCATTAACTACTAAGAACTTCAAGTTCAAAATTGCGAGGTACCTAGCAATGTCAAAATTTTGAATTTGGTTACATCATCATCAGCCATTTGACGCCCACTGCAGGACATAGGCCTCCTTCGTGGTTTTCATAACCATGAGGGGTTTTGCCATAATCGCCTCGCTTGGCAGGCGGGTTGGCGATCGCAGTATACGGTTGGAATCTCAGGAAGACGCTGCTGCCCGCCTCCTGGTAATTGATTTCCTTAGTCGCCTTCTACGACATCCACGGAAGGAAATGGAGTGACGCTATTCTTAATCCGGCGCCACACGGAGACACGTTTCTATTTTATTTTTGGATTTATGCTGATATCATATAGGCACTTGCGCAGATAATGACAAATAGATTTAGATCTTATTTGTCTAAATCTGACCATCGGCTAAGGAGTTATGAGGGAACATAGAATCGGACATACTTTGGTACATACAAACATATGCATGCTGTTGGTGTGCCTTATTAAATAAAATAAATAAAAATAAATACGAGCCAAACACATTACCCTCCTTTTGGCTTCGCCGCAATCGGGTACAACTATTTGCCACTTAGGACAAAGAGTAAGCTTTTATGCGACCTTATGCCTTGTAACGATCTCGATGATGCTTACCTATGTCGCTATTTTTAATTACCTCGTTCTAGAGGAACTAATTTGCATTTCTCGGTCATTACTGGTCTGTGAAGTAAGACTTAAAGAAGATTATTTCTTAATCGTACATGACAGCACATCAATCTTTACGCTGACAATATGAACTCTATGCATTCGTCATAAGTAAGAAATAGGTCGGCTAGTTCTTGTCTAAGTGGTTACTGCATCAGGCTTAGCATAATATTTGTGGCTTTGAGTTGCACAATCTTATGCTGTGTAGGACAACATGACTTAAATGCCATACTGTGCTACTTGGCTCATGAGGATACAATGTACATCAATATCACATCAAGCTCTACGCGCACCTTTCTACCCAGTTACGTTACGGGTGACTTCCCACTATACGGCACAGGCCTTCTCTCAGGGAGAGAGTATGGGCTTAATCACCACGCGTGCCCATCGCGGGTTGGCGATTACAAGCGCTGAGGTATGTGAACAGCTCAGCCTCTCAGGTTTCCTCACGATGTTTTCCTTCACAGTTAGCTAGTGGTACTGCTACTATAACTTTACAAAATGTACATAACTTAGAAAACGAAGCCATAAGTACATGCCCCAACTGGGAATCGAACCCGGGTCTCTAGCTTCCGAGTTCAATGTTCTACGCACTAGGCTGCCACCGCTCAGTTAATTTTATATTACTTCGATATTTTTACATGCGGTAAGAGCACAGGAGACAGGTCACGACGGGTCCAGATGGGGAGCATTCTACACCTATCCCCACCATAACGGCCACGAGCCTTGGCATCGAGGAACAAACTAGGCCGAGTTTCATAAGGCGCGAGGCACACAGATAGGACGAGGGGCGAGGGCGCGGTAAAATGTATCGAGTCACAGACCAAGAGCGACCGCAGAGCAAGGACTGTGGTCTGTGACTCTATACATCTTACCGCGTCCTCGCCCCTCGTCCCATCTGTGTCTCTCGGGCCTAAAACTACATTTCGTAGTTTATTATGACAATTCTAGTTACATTCCGTAGCAGAGTCTACTTGTTAATCTGTGGGTTAAGCGACTTTGCAATGTACATCGAATTGTCATAGTAAACCATGAATTGTAGTTCTATGAAACAGGCCCCTTGATTGGATTGGACACGCGGACGAAGTAGCGGGCATAGCTAATATAAAATACTGCCATATCAGACGGATAATAGCCCCTCAGGCTATGACTTATAATTTTAACAGCCATAGAACACAGGCACGAATGTTGCCACTTGCGCCTCATTATTTCCGACCCACAACCGAACCGTGGTCGCGGCAAAAAGCCGGACAGCCGTGATTAGATAATAACGCCTTTGTCATTAACGGTTGGGAGGCAAAAAGTGTCGGGCCCGCGACCAGACGGCTAGGGCTGTCGAGCTGCGAGTGAGATAGAATATTCTGTATTGTTATCAACTGGAATAAATACGGGATAGAGGGCGCGGGTGTGTGAGCGAGAGACTTTACAGTCTGTACTATTTGACATGACTGTATGATAGTCCAGTATGATTGTAGTGGTAACTTATCAAGTGTTCAAAATTACTTAATGATCAATCAGCTTAATCTAGTGTTTTCTTTAATGTTTGCCTTACTCGTAAGCTTTTCATGTTAGTAATAATGTAGTAATAGGTTAAACATACACAGTTCCCGCTGTTTTTATTGTGCTCAACGCCTCTGTAACTTTTTCCCATCTTTTAAACTATAAGCGATGGTAATGGAGCGGTAGAACGCCGCCCTCACATTCAGGAGGTGGGTTTGAATCCCGGCATGTACCAAAGATTTTGTTTTCTAAGTAACGTACATTTGTGAATTTATAGTAGCAATTGAGATCCATAGAATATTAAACCAAATGTTATTTAATTAAACCTGAAAAAATTTTGCTGGTGGGTAACGTAAGAAATTTTAAAACATATTTGTATTAATCTGTGGTATAGAAGTCAAAGAGAGGACAAAGGTTGGCAGACTTCCTGGAGAAAGAGGGACTCTTTATGATGAACTCTTTCTTTCAGAAGCCACCTCACAGGAAATGGACCTGGTTGAGTCCCGATGGTTCCACGAGAAACGAGATAGACTTCATCCTGACCTCCAAGAGACAAATATTCAATGACGTCTCTGTGATCAACATGGTGAAAACCGGAAGCGATCACCGAATAGTAAGAGGCACATTGAATATCAATGTCAAACTTGAGAGGTCTCGTCTCATGAAGTCCACGCTCCGACCTACTCGTGCCCATATCCAGAACCCCGAGAACTTTCAACTCGAATTGTCAAATCGCTTTGAGTGCCTGGAGAGCGCCGCATCGGTGGACGAGATCAATAACAGGTTTGTAGAAACTGTCCGTACAGTGGGCTCGAGGTTCTATAGACCCAACCGTACGAGTAGACCACAAAAGCTCTCAAACTATACTCTCGACCTCATGGCTAAACGTCGCGCGTTGCAACTGCAGTCCTCCAAGGATGCTAAGTCATATAGGCAGCTCAATAGACATATCTCAAAGTCTATGCGGCACGATATTCGGTCCTTTAATACCGAACGTATTAAAGCGACTATAGAGCGGAACAAGGGCTCCAAAGTGTTCGCAAAAGACTTGTCTATTGGGCAAAGCCAGCTGACGAAGCTGAAGAGAGAGGACGGCAGTATAGCGTCGACCAAATCAGAGGTGCTGAGGGAGATTGAGAGTTTCTACGGACAGCTATACACCTCAGTCGCAAAACCTGTTAGCAGTTTGAACAAAGATCCGAGAGCCAAACTGACCCGACATTATACCGAAGACATCCCGGACATCAGCCTGTACGAGATTAGGATGGCCCTGAAACAGCTCAAGAATAACAAGGCACCAGGAGAGGACGGAATCACATCAGAGCTCCTGAAAGCGGGTGGAACACCAGTACTTAAAGTCCTTCAGAAGCTCTTCAATTCCGTCGTGCTCGAAGGAAAAACGCCAGAAGCATGGAACAGAAGCGTGGTGACGCTGTTCTTCAAGAAAGGGGATAACTCTCTATTGAAGAACTACCGACCCATCTCGCTTCTGAGCCATGTTTATAAGCTGTTTTCGAGGGTCCTCACGAATCGTCTCGAACGCAGGTTTGATGACTTCCAGCCTCCCGAACAAGCCGGTTTCCGAAAGGGCTTTAGTACCATAGACCACATCCACACGCTGCGGCAAATTATACAGAAGACTGAGGAGTATAATTTGCCATTCTGCTTAGCGTTTGTGGACTATGAGAAAGCCTTCGATTCGATCGAGACATGGGCAGTGCTCGAGTCTCTCCAGCGTTGCCGTATTGACTATCGGTATATCGAGGTGCTGAAGTGCTTGTACAACAGCGCCACCATGTCGGTCCGAGTACAGGAGCAGAATTCGGAGGCAATTCCATTGAGAAGAGGCGTGAGACAGGGAGACGTTATCTCTCCGAAACTGTTCACGAACGCACTGGAAGATGCCTTCAAGCTTCTGGAATGGCAGGGACGCGGCATCAATATCAATGGCGAGTACATCACGCACCTTCGATTTGCCGACGATATAGTAGTCATGGCAGAGACGATGGAGGACCTCGGCATAATGCTCGACGACCTCAGTCGAGTTTCCCAACGTGTGGGCCTTAAAATGAACATGGACAAAACGAAGGTCATGTCGAACGCTCGTGTTGTGCCCACCCCAATAACATTGGGGAAAACGACTCTCGAAGTTGTAGACGAATACGTCTACTTAGGACAAACAATCCAACTAGGCCGGTCTAACTTCGTGAAAGAGGTCAATCGTCGAATCCAACTCGGCTGGGCAGCTTTCGGGAAACTTAGAAAAGTCTTTTCGTCTAATATACCTCAATCGCTCAAGACAAAATTATACAACCAGTGTGTGTTACCAGTGATGACTTATGGCACTGAAACGTGGTCTCTCACTATGGGCCTCATAAGAAGGCTCAAGGTCACGCAACGAGCTATGGAAAGGGCTATGCTCGGAATTTCTCTACGAGATCGAATCAGAAATGATGAGATCCGTAGACGAACGAAAGTCGTCGACATAGCCCAGCGGATTAGTAAGTTGAAGTGGCAGTGGGCGGGGCACATAGCACGCAGAACTGATGGCCGATGGGGCCGAAAAGTTCTCGAATGGAGACCACATATCGGCAAGCGCAGCGTGGGACGACCAGCCACAAGATGGACAGATGACGTCATTCAAATGGCAGGAAGACGCTGGATGCAGGCCGCTTCCAACCGGTCTTTTTGGAAATCCATGGAGGAGGCCTATGTCCAGCAGTGGACTTCTTGTGGCTGAATGATGATGATGATAGAAGTCAAAACTTGTAATTAGCTTATATTACTTAGAATTTATTAAGTAAGTCGCTGTTGGTATTCCATGTATTAGTAAATAGATAAGTAAATAAATACCACTCGCTATCGTTGGAGGAGAACATCGGAGGAAACCCTAAGTGTCTGATGTATTCACATACCACAATGCTTGAAAATGCTTGAATGTCCACACTCTCTCTTTGAGAGAAGCCCTGGGCTTTCAACAAGATTTATATAGGCTACAGTAACAAAAATATCTATAGTCTAAAGTTTATGGTGAAAATCAGCGTTGGTAGTGGAGCATGTACCTTGACGTCATTAAGCTGAAAATGAGGCCTATAGCCAAATTTTGTTTTAACAGATCTCATGTCATTGTACTTTTTTTTTCAATAAAACTTTCTCGGATGTTTTTTAGCTCATTAGACACTTGACTTAATGTCTGATGACCTAAAAACCATCCAATAAGAAATCACAAATTATTTTTTCCTAAAAATGTAGTGATAACCCTAATCCACTAGAAGCACGGGAGCCCGACCAAAGAACAAGTCACGCACTAGATGAACGATCTAACCAATAGTGGACAGATGACTAGCACACAGACAAAGATAAATGAGAAAAGTGATGCGCAGTGGCAAACCTAGGCGTGGGCCACACAGTAAGGACGTAGGGCGAGGGCGCGGAAAAGTCGTGACGCGTTGTATAGAGTCACAGACTACAGTGCTACTACAGATCAAGGAGTCTTTCCGTCTTATCCCACAACAATGCTTCTTATTTTTTAGGCATCGTTAATTTTCGCAGCTTCTTAATTGGCCAGGGCCGCGTTTCGTAAAAATGACAATTCGATGTACGTACCTACTTCCTACTTTGTTAATCTGTGTGTTAATCGGCTTTACAATAATAATAATAACTTCCACACAACACAATCACCTGTCCTGGTCCCAATCTAGGATTGATATCTTGGATATCAGAATCTAGGATAGGATGGTAACCAGGCAAGGAAATCACAAACATCCAAATACACTCAGACTGAGGCCTTGCGTACAAACATACGGCGATCCCAAGTTGGAATGGGAACTTCGACCTCCAGCACGGTAATCAGACGTAATACCACTAGACCAACGAGGCAGGCAATGTACATCGAATTGTCATAGTGTACCATGAATTGCAGACCTTGGTGGGTGTACGCAAAGTAGCACAGCACAATTGCCAGTGCACGCCCTACCTCTCTTCTAATACAAAATCTAGCCACGTCCCTAGGACATGTTCCTGCAAGCCCTGACTCTGAATACACAATAAACTGCACCGTTACCTGTCGTGACAATGTTGGCACGATGCTATATTGATGATCGTTTTGACACAGATTGGACATTGTCATCAGGCTCGTTGACTTCCTGTTTCACATGCTTACTAATTCACGAGAAGTAAGCGAGACCTAGCTAAGACTCCGCAATAACTAGGTACAGATGCCGGCAGGTATTTTGAGAAAAAATCCGCGCAAAGAAGGGAGAAAAGTACAGAGCGGGGTAGGACCGACTTCTCAACCAATAAAATAAATTAATTGATAACTTCCACACAACACAATCACTTGTCCTGGTCCCAAATGGTTATCTTAACAAGCCAAAGACATCAAAAACATGAAAATATACCCATACTGAGGTTATTTGTACAAAACAATCACACAGCAGAAATCTGTCCTGCCATGCGCCGAGTCTAATAATCGGCAAGAAGCCCCAATAATCGAATACTGCGCTTTGTTCAAGATTTTTGCATCGGTGCTGCCGCAGAATTTATACTAGAGTGTGTATCGTACAGCCTACTTCATAAGTTGTTGAGATAGAAGAGTACTCTGCGAAATGTTAAACATCATAATTCAAAGTTTCATTCGATGCTTCCCGTTCTTCTGCTTACGCAAAACTAAGCGGATTTTATCAGCCTAGAATTCAGCTATGCACACTTCTGCTTCCGAGGCCTTCAGCATATCCTCTCGAGTACATGAACGAACTGTAGTACCCTACTTATTAAAACCCGAATTAGAGCGCAAATATTACTTTTTATTATAATCGTTTTCGTCGATTCCCTGGCCTAGCTGGGGATCGACTGACATCTAAAACAAAACGTAACGATTCCCTTCTAAATATTCAAAATATGAGTAGACGGCTATGCCAGCCAACTACTATAAAGAGGAATCGTAACAGTACGTGCTCCGGATTCCTTGTGGCGCCGGATTAAGAATAGCGTCACTCCATTTTCTTCCGTGGATGTCGTAGAAGGCGACTAAGGAAATAAATTACCAGGAGACGGGCAGCAGCGTCTTCCTGCGAGTCCAACCGCATACTGCGATCGCCAACCCGCCTGCCAAGCGTGGCGATTATGGCAAAACCCTTCGTGGTTAGAAAACCATAAGGGAGGCCTATGTCCTGCAGTGGACGTCAAATGGCTGATGATGATGATGATGATGTTACAGTACGTACGTGCCTGACTACTTGAATCAGGTACGAAGGACCTAGGTGCTCCAGTCTTTGGTAAGGCCCGCAACTAGAGTTCCTGTATACGGTTACTGGAAGCTAAAAGTCAAGAAGTAGATAACTTAAGCAGGCAAACACTGCTCAACAATTTACATACATACATAAACTCACACCTGTATCCCAGAGGGGTAGGCAGAGACCAGGGACTGCCACTTGCCACGATCCTGACAGATCACTTTCGCTTCCTCAACATTCATTAATCGTTGCATAAACGCACGCCGGTTTCCAGTACTTTTTATTATTATACTTTATTGCACACAAGACATTTAACAGGACATTACATAAGAAATTACATGTACAAAGGCGAGCTTATCTCTATAAGAGATTTCTTCCAGCAAACCTTCGGGTATAGGAGAAGCAGTAGAAAAACGGGTCTATATATGTGCACAAAATAAACTACAAAAAGCCTGAATAACACAAAGTAAAAAGGAAACAAAAACTACATAAACTAGATATCAGAATAAAAAAACATACCTACTTAGATATGTTATTACAGGGATAGATAATGCTCTTTCAACCGCTTCTTGAAGGTACCAATAGTGGGACTGGCGCATATGTTCTGTGGCAGTGCGTTCCACAGCCTAACCGACTGGACCGTGAAGGAGTTAACGTAAGCTCCAGTATTGTGAGCAGGAATTTTAAGAAGATGGGAGTTAAGTGATCTTTTTGATCTTTCTCCGGAGAACAGGTATTGAAACCTTTCTCTCAGGTATGCGGGAGATGAGGAATGATTAAGGATTTTCTACAATAGTGACAGTATATGTGCATTCCGGCGAAGACGAATTGGGAGCCATTTTAACTCTTGTCGGAAACGAGACACATGATCAAATTTGCGTAATCCGTTTATGAAGCGGATACCCAAATTTTGTTTTATAACTTTTTTATCTTGCCCTTTGTTAATACATCCCCTATTTGGTCGAAGTATGTCCGCCTGGGTCGTGCCTTACCGGCCCTTCCAGCCACATTTGCTCAATATATTTGTTTCGTCAATCTTTCTTCCGTCATCCTCTCCACATGTCCAAACCAAACCAACGTTCCATTCTCAATTCTAGTCACTACATCCTCTTTCAGTCCACAACGTTCTCTAAAAAAACTATTTGCGTATCCTGTCATTCAAAGTAACACCAGACATACTTCCCAAGGACCTCATTTCTACTGCATTAATCCTACTCTTTTGCTTCTTTTGCCATAACCAAGTTTCGCAAACATACACAAGTGTTGGGACTAGTACTCTACTATGGTTCTTTTGAAGATCAACAATTTACTTGCTAAATATAAGCTTCAGGGTGTCTAATCGCACTTGAATCCTCAACCTGCGGTAACCAGTCCCTCCTACGAACTGTGGGGTAATAGATTTTACACATGTAGGCGGCTACAGGGACAGTTGCTTTGCGCAACGCGTTTTGGGTCATAAATTAAAGGGACTGATTGCAAGATTTTGATAAAACTATAGGTTGTGTTCGAGATAAATATTATGTTTAACTAATGTTAGTTCGGCGTGAAAGTTGAATCTAAGCAGCATGAGGAGTTTAAGTAAACGACGACCTCATAGTCGGATATTTAGAGCGTGGTCCGATAAAAAAACCGGAGAATTGCGAGTCGGACTCGCCCACCGAGGGTTTCGTACTTTGTACGTACTTACATGTTATGAATAGTTCAGGAATTGAGTCTCGCAGTTTTTTCCGAGGTTTTCCCGAATTTCAAAGACAATATTTTTATGATTTAATTACTGATATAAAGTTATAAAACTGAATTTTAACGAATATTTATTCGTTTACTTTTCCATTTTATAGCCATTTCCATGATAGCTATTGTTAGTTTGCTATCGAAACTATCGAAGACGCGATAGCTATTGTGAAGGCACGTTATTTTGTTATGGCTCGTATATAGGTAGACTAGCGAACACTACAAATTGCAAGAAGTGTATCAAGAATTTAGGCTTTAACCTTTGCTGCATGCTAACATATATAATTGACATTTTCTAGTCAAAATATAAAAACGAAATCCAGAACGATAAAGAAAAATTATAATGATGGAAAAATACACTTTACCATCAGCCATTGATATCTACTGCGGATATCTTTATAAGGTTGTGCTGGAAGAGATTGCTTTTAGCGATAAGACCACCAATTGTATACGGCAAAACTTAGATATGTAAGCCTTTAAATGTATTTTGTTTTCGGGTGTTTACAATAAAGTGTTCTAATGGAATCTTTTCCCATTGCGCTATCTTTTAACAACTCATTTTAATTTTCATAATAACGCCTTTATAGATATGAATATAAAATCAACTGATGGTCACTCTACTGAGTCTACAGTATCTACTACCCGAAGTATACTTAAAATAATTGAATCGTGTGATTTTAAAACAACACAAGTCACATGTGTTTTTAAAATAACACTTGCCCATTTTTTTTTATGAAATTATTTACACCTACCTATTGATTTACATGAGAAAAAAAAATTGTAGTTTATTCATACAGAAATCAATATAATATGCTAAAATATTGCTGTTGTAGATATTAGTATTTGAATAAAACAGTTGTTTCTATTTCCTGCAAAGTTGTAATGAAAGGACATGTGTCGTTTTAAAATCACACGATTCAATTATTAATCCCAAAGATATTATGTCCTCCAAAAGAATGAGCAATTAGGACACATCCTAGCAAATAAAACTTCACATCAACAAAATCGATGCCCTAGCAGATAGCCATGCGAATCGACCAGCCAACAGTTAGTTAAACACAATGCAAAAAGTGCAGCAAAATATGAATTACGCACACACAAATACATTATCGCATGCGGAGAGATATCTTCTACAAGATCGGAGGCATAATGATTTCCTACTTCAACGCGTTCAGGTTGGATCTGGGTCAAGATTGCTCCGCGCATTATGAATCATTTTTCTGCATTCATCTGCTGTTAGATTTGCGCAATGACGGAGAAGGGGCATGGGAGTTTTTCAATGCGAGTCTTGATGATTTTGATGTAATGTGGTCATTCGGTGAAGTAAATAAGACAATTTGATTGAATATGTATGTGATACTAATAATGTAGTGTTTAGTTCGGGGTTTTCTGCTTATAAATATAGTTAAAACTATACAACAGTTTTGGATACCTTTGTCTAATTATTAAAGTAACTTATTAAAAAGTTGGCAATTTAAATTTAGTATATAATAATATATCTCTCTCTGAGAGAAGGCCTGTGCCCTACAGTGGGTATATAGGCTGCTTGTAATCTCGTATCACAGTGTTTGCTATCGAACTCCTCCGAAACGGCTTCACCGATTTTTATGATTTTTTTAAATATAATTTGGTAGGTCTGAGAATAGGTTGTCGATAAAACAGCGTTTGCCGAGTCAGCTAGTACATAGTTACGTAATAAAAATGACTAATTCGTCGTGGATTGGTTTACTGACTTGTGTCATAATTGGTAGCTTCCCAAAAAGAGTGAGAGATTGAGTTTGTTAGTCAGAGCTCCAAAGTGAATCCATAAACAAATAAACACACATACAATTAGCTAACTTATATGATACATTGTGATACGAAATTATCTGAGAGAAATTATTTACTAAGTTAACTGAGAGCTTGGTAGTTGTGACACAAAACATATGAGTTATAGAAGTTTCAAATATTTTTTCCGAACTTAACTGCAATATTCAACTTACGTAACACAATAACTGATTGTGATAATGAAGGTAATTGTGACTAACCCCCGGTTTCTCGAATACTAACAATCTGTTAATCCAGTACAACAATTAATTAGAACAATTAATTAACACATCCAAAAATTATATTCTTTTGGTTGCACTAATCCGTGCGGAGGACAATACATGCACTTGCCCATTAGCTCAGTTAGAAGAGCGCTGGTACGGTTAGCCAGAGGTCGCGGGTTCAAGTCTAGGCAAGGGTGGAATTTTTGGCCTCTAAATAGGTTTTAAAACATCCAAAATGTATTTTATCATGTGCATCCTTATATTTAACAAGTTACCCGATGGATTTTAAGCCACAAAATCAAACACATACATAAATGTATGTATTTATGTATGTAATCACAATGCGTATAGCAATTTCTTCCAATTTCGACGATGGTGAGTTGCTGAAGATAAGGTGAGATGGGTAGTCGGTACAAATATGAATATTGATATACACATACATACGTATACTTAATAATAATATAAAATGATATAATAAATAAATTAAATTATTAAAATTAAAATAATCATCATCATCAGCCATTTGACGCCCACTACAGGACATAGGCCTCCCTCATGGTTTTCTAACCAAGAAGGGGTTTGCCATATTCGCCACGCTTGGCAGGCGGGTTGGCGATCGCAGTATGCGGTTGGAATCTCAGGAAGACGCTGCTGCCCGTCTCCTGGTAATTTATTTCCTTGGTCGCCTCCTACGACATCCACGGAAGGAAATGGCGTGACGCTATTCTTAATCCGGTGCCACACCGAATTAAGACAATTAAATTAAAATCAAATATTTTTTTTTAGTTAGCCGAGTTTGTGTCCCACTGCTGGGCAAAGGCCTTCCCCATGGTCTCCCACTCCTCCCTGTCTTGAGTTTCCACCCGGACAAGAAGGTTGAGAGAGCGTCCCGAGATTAAATTAATTTTTAAATAAATATTGAAAGTATTGAACTGCTGATGTATATATTTTTTCGATTTATATGTTAGTCGCATAGTAACATTTGTTTGCATTGACAAATAGGACCCACATTTTTTGATGTATATGGGAATTTCGCTGCACACTGTTGATAATAAAACCGAACTGCAATTACGACTGAAGCTAGCCTTCTGTACGATTCTATACTGTGCTCAGAGCTACCTGTAATGGCCTAAGATTTACTAGAACCAGTATCGCTGGGGTTTGCGAAACGTCTTTGCACCTGTCCTGATGGATAACCTAGCCAATCTAAGCCTTAATAACTGATAATTACGCACCGAATACTGCCTTAGTATTTTAATACTACATTTGCCACACCCACAATTCTCTGTTGTTGTTGTCGTGTACATTACTTGTTTCATGTGTATATTGTCTTTTTTTTATGAATTGTTTTATTTTATTTTTTCTTTGTTTGCTGTATGTACACGGTGCTTCTTTTTGTTCTGTTCCTGTTCATGTGTGTGTGCAAATGTGAATAAATATTTTATCTATTTTTTATCTATCTAATACGTTGTAGCTGGGCCCGCGTGTTCATTCGCGAGTGGAATATGAATAGAGTACAGTATGAATGCTTAAAGTGCTTTTTTGTATTGAGCAGTTTGTAAGCCCTATAGAGACATATCAAATTAATGGACATATAGATACAGCATAATTTTTAACGGTGTTAGTGATCTGTCAGGATCGTAGCAAGTGGCAGTCCCTGGTCTCTGCCTACCCCTCTGGGATACAGGCGTGAGTTTATGTTATGTTATGTTATGTGGTGTTAGCGGAGTAGTAAAACGCCGGCTTCTCATTCGGGAGGTCGTGTATTTTAATCCCGGCATGTGCCAATGGCTTTGTTTCTAAGCTACGTACATTTATGAAGTTATAGTAGCAATACCAGGCGATGTATTCGTGAACTTTGGGTAATTATTCTTATATTGCAGAAATATTTAGTGTGATGGCGCTAAATCCTCTGTGCGCGAACCCATCTCGCACTTGACAGATTTTTTTAAACTTATCAAAGCGTGGAAGACGCAGGATCCATAATTTGAATTACAAATTCGTGTTATTATTAATCAATCAAATGAAATAAATTGATTTCCAGTCCATAACAGAACTATTGTTTTTATCCTTTTTAAAATTAGTGTTTTTTGTTACACCCAATTTTGATATTAGTTACGGGTGCAGTCTGACCTTCATAGTTAAAAAGATGACTCCAAGATTAGTGTAGATTACAATGTGACTGACCTAGTGGGACAGTGTTTGAATCCTAACACATGTAGGTTCGATTCCGGTATGAAGCCAAACAGTCTGGTTGTTTTTCCATACTTGAGATGCCTGTATTTCTAAAAGGGCAGTGTACATTCGAACCTTTCAATTGAGTTCATGGATGTAATTATTAATGTGACGTCGACTGAACTTTGGGTAAGTAAAATTAATTTTGATTTGTTTACAGTCTATACCTGAGCAATTTTTATACCTTTAGCATTCGTAGTATAAAGACATAAAGTTAAATTCGATACTTAGGGCTGTTTTCAAATTTCTTTTTGCTCCAAATCTTGTACAGCTACAAATATCACGTCAATCTTAAGTTCTAATCCGGTAACATAAATACGGATGAAGAACATAATACCTGGCTTAATATTCAAACTAAAAACCAAACGCGGAAACTCTGCGAGTAAAATTTCAGATATCTTTTAACCACCTCTATAAAGTAGAACCCGGGGCCTTAGAGAAACTGAAACTAAAACCTTAACATAAAGTAGGAAACGCAGGAGGCGAGCCGAACGAACACAATATATACAATCGCTGGACAGAAGGCTATAAAGACGCCTTACAGCAAAATCTAGCTTTCGGACAGAAAAACTGTGGAGCAGACGATGGTGGTGATAACCATGCTAGTTTTTGAAATACATACTCCTTTTTAAGACCAATTTTATAAATATGAAAAAAGTTTGGATATTTGACATATAATCACGCTTCATTTACTGAAAGAATTTGGATGGATGAGTTTATATAGATGGGATATGTTCTGTTCAGTCCAAGTAATCTGGCGGGCGTAAACTTAGCTTTGGCCTAGTTTTAAGGTAAACGGTTACGTTGAAATTCGTACCCTAGAAAGAAATACATAACACGTAACATCTTAGACCCCGTCTTCGTTTACCATCAGGCGTAACTAAAGTCAAGTGCGAACCACTCTTAATTAAAAACCAATGCAAGACTTACAGTCCAGTATCCAGTAGACAAAATCCTAGTTAATATTTCAATCCTATGCCCACGCCAAACTAGTATGAAATGTTCTACTATGCCGATCTGCAAAAGGGAATAAAGTGTTGAAAATAAAATCTTAAAATTCAACATATGTATCTTTTTATTTTATTTTTGATAGAGAAATCAACAGCAAAACTAAACATAATGTTGTGTACAAAAGTACTTATAGTAAGGCTAATTATGGATTTCCATGGAATTATTAAATATTATTCAGATTAGAAACTTAGCTTTTTTAGCCTAAGATAACCTGTTTCAAAACAAATAATCTTAAAAATAGAAACAAATAATTTTGTCTTATAGGTGTCCGGTGTCTAAAAAGGTACAGTCTATAATTGGTTTCTTTCGTGTTTCTATTATTTAATTCAATTCAATTCAAACATTTTTATTCATTATAAAAACAGAATGTTTACTTAATGAACATCAAAGTTAGTTTTACAATTAATAGATTATGTGGAGAAGAAGCTAACAAAGAAAATCCACATTTATTCTTTTCAAAACACGTTTTAACTCAATTAACAGAGTTTTCAACTTAAAATATTAGTCATGAATATATTGAACACTAGTCGCAATCGTCCTGTAACTAATATTAATCTACTGTTTAATTCCCAACATCTTTATCTTCTAAATAATCCTTGATGTTATAGTAAGCTTTTTTGCACGGAGCATGTTTAACAATTTTTTTAAACCGCGTTGTAGGTAACTCTAATATATCTCGAGGAATCTTGTTGTAGAACTTTATACAGTGCCTCATAAAGGATATATTAACTTTTGCAAGTCTAAATCGTGGAAATGACAATTTGTGTTTATTTCTAGTATAAACATTATGATGGCCACCAAAATTTTCGAATCCTTTGATATTTTTATGCATACGTATTTACAAAAATATACGATTACTAATAAAAAAAAAACTATTTCTTTTTATTTTCTTCCGCGTTCGTGTCAACTGACTGACAGGTCAATTCCTATTTAATTTTTGAAAACAATAAATTATTACACATGTTAATTATTGTTGAATTACCTCAACGATACGAGTAGTCTACTCATCTCGGCAGTAAAAAAAGAATAGCAAAGTTAATAACCCGTAACGACTCCACGACTCTGTTCTAAAAGTCATCGTACAGTATTCTGAAAACCGGTCCTAGAACCGCTTCTGCTCACCCTGACTACTCTCTGGTACATATAGAGTGACGTAAAACAGTAGCCACTAGCGTACATACGTGCTTATTTCATAGAACAGTAGCACCGCAAGAACTTATAAAATGTTTTATGTGAAGAAAGTCATGACGTTATTTATTAACACACGAGTCCTCTAAAAACACTCCTCAAGTGCAGTTAAAACTGTATGCCGTAAAGAGAAAGACCACTTAAGCTGCATTTGGAGAGTGTTACAAGTAATCCAGGTTTTATAAGTAAGGCTGAATTCTTTTTTCGTCTTCAAATATTAACAGGATCCGAGCGGTTAAAAGCTAAAACTCAAATATTTTACCCATCATTACCACTTTTGCACTTTTGACGTCAATGAACTTCAAATTCCCATAACTTTGATATTGTCAGTGTCAGCAAAGAAGATTATGTTAAGAAGAAACTAGATATTTAATAATTTCAATACCAGGCAAAACCCGGTATTAACAGAGCAGAGCTACATACATATTAACAACAACATATTACATATAATGTTCATGTTCATTTACATGTTAATTTTATTATTACTCCACCAAGGTAGAGGTAGTCCTCTGGTGTTGAATACCAGACACGTCCAGTCTCGTAAATCTATACGGAACCGTTGTCGTCTCGCATTTTTTTTTTCAGTTTCTCAGCAACTTTTGTACGATAATACTAAGAGCTCGGTAACAAAGACGGGAACTGAAAGACATAATCTGTATGTTAGTAGAGACGTCTTTATCATCGTTCATCAATCACCAGCATCATCAGCCAAATCGCACTGCTATGTGTCCTATAAATAAAGTAGTTTTTTTCTATACCCCCTATAAGGCTATAAGCCATGCTGTATGTTAACATGGGATTTTTGGCCTTCTTCTGGCTATCGCACCTTCGCATCAGCGGACTTTCAGCCGATATCGTCTTTATTTCATGTCATTCCATAGGAAGCTTAAACGGTTCCTGCCTTACACAGCACCTAGTTAACTCTCAACCTTAGCGTAGCAGATTCCATGTTTATAAAAGGTCTTTCCAAGTCGCCAAGTTCTTGAAACACCCGCGGAGCTTCGTAATTCCTTATAATGTTTTCATTGGTTGTTAGCGCAACGAAAGAAGACTGAGGTTGATTTGATGATTTATAGGAAATTGCATCATAAATCCGCAGGATTTCTCTGGTCTTTTGCTACTTCTTCGCAACGTCCGCGTCCCAACGTTCCAACTCACGGCTGTATCAAGCATGAGTTTATACATGTACGCGCGCACGCGTGTGTGCGCATGTGTGTGTGTGCGCAAGTGTGTGTATGTATGTATTGCTAAATTATCATCGCCGAAAAGTTCCAACGATTATCCTGATAAAAACTACAGGTACATACTGTAAACCGTTTTATAAAACGTAACAAATGTGCAGTGCTTTTGTCCGTGTCAGCGTTGAAATAAGTAGCTTCTGTTAATTCTTCATTTGTAGCGGTGGAAACCAGAGCTCGGTGAGTAGTTAGTGATGTCGAGATAATGATTGGGACGTAGATAGTTGGTTTTAACAGTTGGAAATTGGAGTTCGACTTGGGTGTTAGTAATTTCTGTTTCTAGCTGAGGAAATACGGGGTGTTAGTAAAACTTCAGACACACGATTCTTCAGGAATTATTCTACGTATGAAAACATTACACACATACGGACATAACCTCTCGCATGCCTCCCGCAGGGGTAGACAGTGCTCAGGGGCCCAATTATGCGTACCAAATCCTGAGCGATTCCAATCGTCTAAATGTCAAATTCCATAGTAATTTGACAGTGGAATCGCTCAGGATTTGGTGCGCGTAATATAGGAGCAAGGTTTTCCGCTTGCCACGATTTTGACAAACCCTTATTTGCTTCATCAACTATCACTGCACACACTCCGGTTTCTGGAACTTTTTATCTTATCCCTCACTAATACATCCCCTATTTGGTCGAAGTACATACTAAAGGATACTAACCTAGAAGATACTAAGATACTTATTAAGTGACTATGAAATCGTGATGAAAATACAACATTTTCATTCTTGCTCTGGCGAATTTATGAAATAGCCGAGTTTTGAGTTGTTGGTTTTATCATCAGGTCCCAGGTCACCAGGTCCTCACTATACAGATTACCGTCTAGTGTGAGGTCCAACGGTAACCTCTCTATTTTCAATGGCAACCGTTTTCTATACCAATTTAAGTAATTGAGGAAATGTTTACTTATTAGCAAGTGGTTTAAATAATTTTTTTATCTTATCTTTATCTTATCATCATCAGCCATTTGACGCCCACTGCACGACATAGGACTCCTTCGTGAACCATGAAGGGTTTTGCCATAATCGCCACGCTTGGCAGGCGGGTTGGCGATCGCAGTATGCGGTTGGATTCCCAGGATTGGTTTTATACTAAAACCTATTTGTATTAATATGTAAAATAAATCAACATCTTTTTGCGGCGCCCGTTAAGGATTGTGCTTTTGAATACTTTTTTATCTTCAAACATTTGCTGTAGAAAATAAATCAAATCAAGTTGCTGGTTTAGCAAAAGAGCCCAAAAACAAAAGCACCTTTAATATTCTATAGAGTAAGATAAAACACAAAATAAATATACAGGGTGTTTCAGAAAAGTCCATTAGAACTTAGGGGGATTGTAGAACTACTCATAAATGCCAACAGTATTAGAATTTAGTATCGAAGCGACGATATTTTTTCGCGATTTCAGTGTGGTACCGGGAACAATTTGAGTAGAACACTCTTAGAAAGAATGGGAGAGGATCGGCCGGTAACCGGTTGGCCGCCGAAGATAACGCTGGAAGGATAAAGTGGCCAAGGACCACAGAGTACTTTATGCCAAGGACCCGCGTGAGCACCAGGCAGGTGACTGGAAAGAGACCGCGCAGGACAGAGACAAGTGGCGACTTCTTGTATCGCCGGCCAAGACTCACTGAGCCAGCGGAGTAAGTAAGTGCTCTATTGTAATTACCACAGAACAGAGAAAATAAGTCAGACCCACGCACGAAGGGCTCCGTACCATCATCTATACAACATTTGAACATTTCAAGCGTCTACCTTTTGCCATTATTAATATCGAGCAAAACACGGCAAAAAAGTCAAGTTTGTTGTATGGGAGCCCCATTTAAATATTTATTTTATTCTGTTTTTTGTATTTTTGTTATAGCGGCAATAGAAATACATCATCTGTGATAATTTCAACTGTCTAGCTATCACGGTTCATGTCAGCCTGGTGACAGACAGACATACAGAGGAACAGTGGAATCTTAGTAATAGGGTCCTTTACCCTTTGAGTACGGAACCCTAAAAATTAAAGACACTGTTGAGCATTCACCATCACGTCAACTTCCAAAAAAATATAAGACATATACGTTTATTGGTATTTCCTAAAAGATATAGAATATGAGAAGGTAATTCACCATCTTCCTGGCCTTCAGCGCAAGCAACTGCCAGGAATGGCATACAAATTATTGTAAACCAATACTACGTACTGTGATGTTGAAAGCTGGTATGAAGTAAGCTTGAAAAGTAAACACAATAATCAGAGCAACAGCGTTCAATTAAATCCAATCGTAGGTGCAACCAAAGCAAACAAAGATAACGCGGAACTTTCCCACACAGCAACTCCTGATGGTGTTGCAAATGAAATCTAAAACAAACTTCACGATATCAAAACTAAACACTTGATTTTAAAATAGGCCTGCAAAAATAACATGGAGGTAACACAAGTGCTCTCCGATATTACAAAGAACATGGTTATGTTGGAGTTTAATGAAAAATCTGAATTGTGCACTCTACCTTTTTACAACATCATATTGCATAGTACTTATGAGCTACTCATCTATAGGTGGTTTCCACGAGTTTCCAACGTCAGTGTGGCCACAGATGATGAAGAACCGAGAAAGATATTGTGAACTGTAATTAGTTAGTCTAGTTATAGTATGGAATCAGGAGGACCCAATGATTGCAACTGATAATGTAGTCATTGTCGCAAAGTTCTGAACAACTGTTTAACAAAATTTGTTTTACCATCGACACGGTAAGAAGTTATAGTACTACTAGCTGACTGGGCAAACGTTGTTTTGCCAATTTAATGAGCCCACGACCTATTCTCAGATCTATCAAATATACACAAAAAAATTCATAAAATCGGAGGAGTTCGGTAAAAAACACTGCGACACGAGATTTTTATTCATTAGATAAAGAAAGAGGCGTTTACCAACGTTTTGAATTCCCAAAGGATTCGGAGGAATTGATTCACTTAGTGAGAACTTAGCAAAATTGTCAAAGGGCCCAACAGAGTACTGAGAAAATAACATAGAATATATATTTTTGAATCTCTTAGTTAATTGTTGAAAAAAGTCATAAAGTAGATTAAAAGGCTCTCTGTCCAACGTACAGTAAGTTTTAACTAGTTGTGATACACAAGTAGCGATTTACTCGCCTTTGTCTTAAGACAGGTCAAGGCCGTAAACTTAAAGCACTTCACGCTTTTGTTGGAAAGTCACCTGTAACGTAACTACATAGAGTGCACTTATGTAATAGACGTGCTATCGACTGTACCTACTCATATAATACAATACAAAACATATCTGCATAAAACTTATCAGTCTAATGCGTAGTAGTGAGTAAAATTATCTTTTGAACTTGTGGCCACCTCGCGTTCAAACTCAATAAGGTCAGCAGAAAGTAATAATTACATCGCAGTTTATAATATTGATCGCATTAAACTGTAATTAGGAGGAGTAATTCTGCGCGAATTTTTCCTCGTACGATTAAAATAGCGCAATAATAATTAATTACTGTTGCATGGATCACATAAACATAATATCTGAATCATTTTCTGTGATTTATTTATGTCCTTTGCTTTTTGATAATGCAACTTTACAAATGTACGTAGATTTGAAAACAAATGAATTTGTTGATACGCCGAGATTGAACTCTGAACCTATCGGATCTAAGGCAAACGTTTTACCGCCGCATACACTGTGAAGGAACACAGTAATATCAGTCAAAAATTTAAAAAAGAACCCGTGTGGCGTCGGAGTAAGAATAGCGTCACTCCATGTCCTTCCGTGGATGTCGTAGAAGGCGACTAACGAAATAAATTACCAGAAGACGAGCAGCAGCATCTTCCTGAGATTTGCGATCGCCAACCCGCCTGTCAAGCGTGGTGATTATGGCAAAAACCCCTCATGATTGTATCCAAAATACCCAGGCCCCGCAGTCTTCGGCTACGGTAGCGGCCATGGTAACGGTGGGGTAGGGGGTCTGGATGCGGGCGGCACAAGACCGGGAAGCTTGTAAAACCATGAGGGACGCCAATGTGCTGCAGTGGGCGTCAAGTGGCTGATGATGATGATAGTTCGCTAACTCCAACACTAGGTGGCGCTGATGGTATTCTTTATCTCGGTACGGTAGTGTGTGACAATAATGCCGTGAACATATCGGAGTTTGATGACCCTGTCAACAGATCAATTTTATACGGGACCTCTAAGGTACCAATCGGAAGGAATTCGACAACGTGGTAAGAATGAACATTGAACATACATTAAAAAAATATGTAGACGAAATGAGATCCTCCTCCTTTTATTAAAATCAGTTAAGAACCTGACTGTCAGAGGTGTCCACCAACTCAGCCTTTGAAATAGCCGTGCCACGGTGGGCACGCATAGTGATTTAGAACATCCATACTCTTTTCCTCTGAGAGATGCCTGCGCCTTTCAGTTAGGGGTTACAGGCTTCTTACACAGGTCTAGGTTAAAAGGTTGTGTTTAGTTTTAGTTACTAGAATTAGTTTACGTTTTAGTAATAAACTTTCAGACATCCGTTGAATATCAGCGCCGCAGCCCAGATATGCCATTAATATGTTCATGTTAGTTTTAGCTTATTTAAGAGTTCAATAATTGTATAAGTACCAAATAAAAACTTTTTACCTATGCTTCTACTATGTTATTATTATTCTGTTCTTCTACCTATTCCACTTAGGGCTGCCACTCTTCCGGGTTTGACCCGGAGTCTACGGGTTTGAATGGTACGTGTCCGGGTTCCGGGTTAACACCACAATTCTCCGAGTTAGACCGGGCGGTGAACGGTGATTTATTATATTAGGACGTACGTCATAGGGCCGTATTCAAAGCGCTCTCACCTCTGAGATCGCTCTTGATAGATAGATAAATATATAGATAGAGGCCACTTTATTGTTCAACCGTAAGAACTAATTACAAATTGTTGTTTTTTTTTTTTATTTTTTATTTTTTTTTTTTTTTTTAGTTTCCTCTATGCTCCTAATTTTTTTATATTTTAGGGGTAAAAATTTCATTTATTGGATAACAAAATACATTAAACACTACAACAATAAAAGCCAAAGGAAACATAAATATTATCAAAATGTCAACCTATTAAAATCAAATTAAATTCATTCGCAAAAAGCTTCGTCAAATACAAACATGTGAAATATAAACAACTGAAAACACAAAATCATTACGAGAATAAGCCGCCCCGGGACACATCCGACCCAAAGGTTCCCAATACGCTGGCAGCGTTACCTCGCTGCACTGCAAGGGAAATTCTTTGCATAAGATAGGCCCCAGAGCGGTAATCATAGCCACGGTCCCTCAAGCGACGACCTATCTCTCTCACAAAGACCTTTCCCTGCACTCCCCAGACCCCAGTTGTTTCTATTGCGAGAGGCACAAAAATCAACTGGCCCAAAAGCGCAGAATAATTTTGGAACCTTCAATCTCGCAGCCTCTTCTGCCGCAGCGCCCGGGGTGGATACGGTAGAAGCTAAGTGAGAGGGGGCAAAAGTGCAGACACACGTAGCATCCCAAAGCAAGGAGCGCCCTCTCTCCCAGGGTATCATCGTCAGGCCATCCGGACGTTTCCCATCGGAACGACAAAGACCCTTGGGCTCCAAAACACAGGGAACATTAGCTGTTACTAGAGCCCGCCTAACAATGTCGTTGATGGAGAAATGCCGAGAAAACCTGCCCGCGCTACGCACACAATGCAGACCATGCCGACCCCTAGCGTCCACAGCCGCGCCACACACGCAAAAATGAGGCTGGCAAATGTCACAAGTAGTTGTAAAAGTAGTGGCTTGAGTGCGCTGCCAAGTTGCTAAAATTTTGAACAGTATCTAGAAATAAGTACTGAAGAGCAATATCAGAGCTGAAAAAGTTAAAATGGAAAAGTTTATTCTGTACCGAGTACTTCACAAAAATAAATGAATAGAAGAGCAACATACATACATACATAAACTCGCGCCCGTATCCCACAGGGATAGGCAGAGACCACGGACTGCCACTTGCTACGATCCTGACCTTCTTTTTGTGTTCTGAGACAATACCTTATTTTATTATGTCTGCTCTGATGCCTATGCTAGGTAATAATCTGACTTTATCGTTTCCCAATTATAATTGTGAAAAAAAATCTATATTTTTTAGAAGATCGTAAACCGTCCGTTTACAAGACCCTGGTTTTTAAAACACTTATGTCAGGCCGGAAACATGATTGTTTTTTAAATTGCGCTAAACTAATAAAGCGTGGCCTAAAAATAAGTTTTTTTTCTTAAGTTGACGCTAACTGTTTTGCGACCAGTCAGTCGTATCGTACGTCTGGCAAAGCGATGTATGTGCGTCGTACACACAACATAGAAAGTAGGTATCAATAACAATGACGCTTCGTTCAATAACCCATTGTAGATAGATCGAAACGCTGTACTTCGATAGCACCAGTGTTTAAATAAATATAGTAAAGTGTAAACACTTGCTTTTGCGCCTTGAATTGACTTTCAGCTCTTTATCAGTATGGTTGGTGCAGTGGGTCTCAATAAACGTTGAGCAATCAGCTGAATTTAGATACTAGCGCAGAATTGTTTGACCGACTGTCTTGTATTAAATAATAATTAACTGAGCATTTTTTGTTAGTACTACAGCTTCTGAGTGGACGCTACCTAGCATTAATAAATAGATAAGACTCTGTACAATTATTTCAAATAGATGTAAAAGGTCATTATTATGAGTTATGATAGTTGAAGAATATAAGCTAAAAGACTTCACTTTTTTGTACTGTTGAGAGCACATCACCTTTACATTTAGTTGCAAAATAACCCGTAACGCAACGGAGTAGAGTGCGTAGATGTAAAGGATGATGTGCTTTCGACTATACTTTGTTGTCCCTTTTAGGAATTTGTAAATTTTTCACATGTTATCGTTCCTTAAATATATCTCAGACAAAATTAAATCAAAAAACCTGTCAAAGTAATAATTAAGAAGTGATACAAGTTCCGTGTGGCGCCAGATTAAGAATAGCGTCACTCCATTTCCTTCCGTGGATGTCGTAGAAGGCGACTAAGGAAATCAATTACCAGGAGACGGGCAGCAGCGTCGTCCTGAGATTCCAACCGTATACTGCGATCGCCAACCCGCCTGCCAAGCGAGGCGATTATGGCAAAACCCCCCATGGTTATAAAACCACGAAGGAGGCCTATGTCCTGCAGTGGGCGTCAAATGGCTGATGATGATGATGATGAAAAGTTGATAATTAAGAAGAGAAACATAATAATGTCTATTGCATTTACTACGGTTCACTTAGTAATTAGCTAATGTCAATACTCTTAATCACATACCAAGTTCAAAGTTCAAACCGAAACTATAAATTTAATTTAATATCATAATAACTTTATCGAAGGAAATGTGCAGTTAGTTTACGATGATAATGATGAAGCTAAGCCCCTGGCCACACAGAAGGGACGTGGGGCGAGGGCGCGGAAAAGACGCGATGCGGTCGCATAGAAATCACGCCCTCGCCTCGCCCCGTCTCTTCTGTGTGGGCTTCGTCCCGTCCCTTCAGTACATTTTGTATGAAAGTGAATTGGATTAACGACGCGTCTTTTCCGCGCCCGCGCCCTATGCCCCTACTGTGTGTCTCGGGCCTTGCGTGCCTACTCTATGTTATTTGTAAGCGTGTAGTGAAATTGTACCGATAACGCTATTTTTAATTGTATACTCGTAGTATGATATGATCGCGTGTTTTATTTCCCGCCTCGATACTTTAGCGGTAGCCACGTCAGATTACTATGCCGGAGGTCGTGGGTTAGATTCCTGTTGGGGGCCGCCGTACGTTTTTACAAATGGCCTCGTTCTGGGTGTATTTCCATGTTTGTGATGTAATTGGCTACCGTAGTATAGGGTACCCTAGTTTGGGACCAGGACCAGTGATTGTATTGTGTGGAGGCTATCATGATTATCATTTATAACTGTCTCCAAATACAAGGCATAGACTTTCTCAACGAGAGAGAATATGAAACTACAAACTTGACCCAAAGGCAGCTAAGATAACATTACCCAAAGCAGCCAAAGGTAACATTGTCCAAAGGTAACATTGACTTTGAAAAAAGAGAAGTAAATTATTTATGTTGATTTTAGTAAGGGACTGTCCACCCGTCCGTCCGTCTGTCACCAGGCTGTATCACATGAACCGTGATAGTTAGACTATGCAGGGAGTGGGACGTGGAAAGGCTACATAAAAAAATGCTTTTTTTAAATATTGGAATTGATTTTTTTGTGTTAAATTCTTTATGCATATGCTGCCTATACTAATTATGCTTGGGGTGCTGTTGATTCGAATACAAATGAACGAAACCCGAAGCGGTCGTAAATTAAATTGCATCAAGCACTATAAATGCTTCGCCAATCCCTAAAGAGGTTTGCAGAGATAAATTTTGGTCAAGGGCCTCCACTTGTGGGTGGCGAATGTTTAGACTCAAAATTAGGGCACACTTGTTTGGTTTAGCTAACGCTTTAAGCCTGCCACACTCTGGCGCGGTCGCAGTGCCCGCGGCTGCGGCTACTGATTTATTGCTGGTAATGCACTCGACTCACAGAAACTTAATTTACTGGCATGAAGAATTATTACTTTTTTAAAAATAATAATATAATAATAGAAACCGGTTAAGTGCGAGTCAGATTCGCGCACGAAGGGTTCCGTACCATTATCTATACAAAATTTGAATATTTCAAGCGTCTACCTGTTGCGAAAAAAAAAACGTTGGTAGTACGGGAGCCCCCCTTAATTATTTATTTTATTCTAATTTTGAGTCAAACGTGGTGATAATAATTATCCTTTGTGGTACAACCGCCCCCTAATCAAAGCTATTAAAGAAAAATTTAAATATTTTAGAAGGTTTAAGACGTACGGTAATCTATCAGATAAGCATACATTCGATTTATTAAGAGAAAGGGTTAAACGTCTGGAAAGATTGTGCTACATGAATTACATTAACCTCACAGAGGATTCCATTAAGGCAAATCCGAAGTATTTCTGGAAGTTTATTAAAAACAATCTTAATAAATCGTCATATCCTGTTTCGATGACCTATTTAGGTACTACTTCTACTTCGGGCGATGACATCAGCAATCTTTTTAACGAATATTTTCTATCAAATTTCCTTGAAAGAGATCCCACATCATGCACCCAGTTCGAGGAACCATCAGAGCCAGTCGTAGCTGATCTAGCATCAATCGTCATCGAGACTAATGAAATTATAAAGCTGCTAAAAAACTTGGACTTGACGAAATCAGCCGGTCCTGATGAACTCCCCGCGGTTTTCCTAGTTAAATGTGCTGATAGCCTCTCTCTGCCTCTATCTCTTATATTCAAAAGATCAATCGCTGAAGGTGTTGTGCCTGCTATCTGGAAGTCAGCTTTTATCACCCCTATCCATAAAAAAGGTCATAAAAATAGAGTGGATAATTACCGGCCAATCTCTAAGTTATGTCTCATTGCAAAGATATTCGAACGCATTGTCTATAACCAAGTGTATGCTGCATTAAAGTCGTCGTTCTGTCCTCAACAGCATGGTTTTCTTAAGAAACGGTCCACAGACTCAAACCTACTACTGTTTAATGATTTTATAACCCAGCAGTTAGATAACGGTGATCAAGTGGACGCTGTTTATACTGATTATAGCAAGGCTTTCGACCGAATAGATCATATCCTTCTATTGAAAAAGTTACTTGCAATTGGCATCAGGGGTGACTTATTTCGGTGGTTCTCATCATACGTTGAAAACAGATCTCAGGCAGTTGTACTGAACGGCTATAAATCTAACTGGACTAATATACCCTCAGGGGTTCCCCAAGGGTCGTTACTAGCACCGTTACTGTTTATAATTTTCGTTTTTGATATTTCCAACTGTTTTAAAAATTCTCAATTCTTACTTTTTGCCGATGACATGAAAATATTTAGAACTGTTAACGATGCTATTGACTCAGCATTACTGCAAGACGACCTTCTGCAATTCGATATTTACTGCCTCAATAATAAACTTGACCTAAATGTATCCAAATGCTTTACTGTGTCTTTTACTCGTAAACGCAACGTATTTAATAACAATTACTCATTAAAAAATAAACCTTTACTTACACTTCATGAAATTAGAGACCTTGGTGTCATTATGGACAGCAAACTTATCTTTGATACACACATAAATTCAATTACCAGTAAAGCCTACAAGGCCTTAGGGTTTATTATTCGTTCCTGCAAAAATCTGCGTCGCCTTAAATCCGTAAAAGTTATCTACTGTGCATTTGTCAGGAGCCACCTCGAATATGCTTCACAAGTTTGGAACCCTAGTTACAAAGTATATATCGACGGTTAAAAGGATATAGGGTATAAGCGACAAAAACCAAATTGTTCAGGAGAGCAATTTAAAGTTTGAAATTTCAGAAAAATGGACATAACTTTTTTATTTATTATCATAATTTAAGGATGGAAACAGCTCTAAACTCAAAAAAAATACGAGCATTAATTAACATTTTATTTTTTTTCATTCGACGTTGTTTTATGTACTTTATATGTCGCTTAACTCAATTGAACGTATTTTTTATATGAGGTAATTCGGCATATGTTACATCTACAAATAAAAAAACGAAGAGTATAGAAGACTAAGCTACATTTGGTTTCCGTATACCAAGAGTTAATAGAGCATAAGTCACATGCCTGTTGAATATTTAAAATAGGTAAAGAAGGATATATGACGATTCAAACCATTGTGACAAAAGGTAATGAAGCACAAGAAACGGTGCTTAGCAAAAACATCGTGAGGATGTCAGACATTAGTGACACCGAAAGTGAGTTGAATAAAAGGTAATATGGTGCTTCCACACATCAAGATTTTTAGGCCAAGAGGAAAACAAGAACATCCAATACATGACATTACCTGGGAGATTAGTAATGCGGATTAAACGTCACGTCCTACAAATAATAGATTCACAACCAACATGATTGTCCTTTAAAATGAGACTTAAGTAACTGCATACGTTAGAGGATGTCAGTTTCATCATCATAGTTCGTACCAGATTACTTACCTACATTAGGTATGATTTTGTAATTATTATCTGACCTAATAAGGTCAATTGAGCGATCAAATTAAAAGTTAGATTCGTTTTTTTTTCACTGTTTATATAAAAAAAACACAATTATAAAAGAAAAAAGTATTTTTCATAATGTACTCCTCTACGTAGTAACAGAAAGAAAGTCGTAACTTAACTTAATGACAATAACATAATATACCCAAGTGTGAAGTGAGAAGTTAGGTATTAATTACTACTACTTATAAAAATACTGTAAAAGGTACCTTAAAAATAAAAGTTTTTCTAAACATAATTAGTACAACATAGCACTACGTACTTAGAAACTTTAACATAACAATAAAAGCCTTCAAAAAAACAATAAAAAAAGTATTTTGTAGTATTTACTCAATTCAATTCAAATATTTTTATTCATTATAAAAACAGAATGTTCACTCATTGAACGACAGAGTTGTTATTGTTAAAGTTGTTAGTTTCACAACCGATAAATTATGTAAAGAAGAAACCAACATAGAAACTCCACATGTATTCATTTCAAAACACGTTTCAACTCAATTAACAGAGTTTTCAATTTAAAATATTAGTCATGAATGTGTTGAACACTAGTCACAATGATTGAATCGTCCTGTATTAAATATTATTGTTTAATGCCAAACATCTTCGTCTTCTAGATAATCCTTGATGTTATAGCAAGCTTTTTTGAGTGTTAAGAAGTATTAAGTATTAATTTTTTGCAAGTCTAAATCATGGAAATGACAATTTGTGTTTACTTCCAGCATTAACACTATGATGGGCGCCAACATTTTTCGAAGTCTTTGATATTTTTTCTAACGTACATAATATTTTCATAAATATATTGACATGCAACTGTTAAGATATTGGTTTCTTTAAAGAAATCTCTTAGCGAATCCCTACTACCTAACTTGTAAATAAATCAGATGGCTCTCTTCTGCAAGATAAAGATAGTCTCAATGTCTGCTGCCCGGTCCCATAGTAGGATACCGTAGGTCATAATACTATGGAAGTAACTAAAATAAACAAGCCTAGCAGTTGCAACGTCAGTGAGTTCCCTAATTCTTTTCACTGCATATGCTGCAGAGCGATGTGGACCCCATCGTAGTTTTGCATCGATTATGATGCGCAGAAATACAGTATCCTCTACAAATTCTAGTTTATCATTTACAATTACTATGTTGTTCTCAAATAATCTTACGTTAGGTAAGGTAAACTTTATAAATTTTGTCTTTTTGGAATTTAGCAGCAGATTATTTGTTGTGAACCATTTAGAACTTGCGAGAGAGCATTATTTGCATCGTCAAGATTATTTTCTTGTCTCCTTATTTCAAAAATTTTAGACTATACGAGAAAATATGCTTAAGTAACATGACTCCGGAGTCTGTCTATGTGCTGACTATGAAGGAGTTGGTAACTATTGAAATGCGTAAGTAATTGATCTAAGATCATCATCATCATCAGCCACTTGACGCCCACTGCAGAACATAGGCCTCCCTCATGGTTTTTCAAGCTTCAAACATAACCATGAGGGGTTTTGCTATAATCGCCACGCCTGGCAGGCGGGTTGGCGATCGCAGTATGCGGTTGGAATAAAAAGACGCTGCTGCCCGTCTCCTGGTAATTTAATTCCTTAGTCGCCTTCTACAACATCCACGGAAGGTAATGGAGTGACCGTATTCTTAATGATGAAGATGATCTTCTCAAATATTTTACTTAATATTGGTAGTACTGAGACGGATCTAGAATTGGTTGGATCGTGTTTATCACCTCTTTTAAATAAGGGTACTAGTCTACTATATTTAATATTCGAAAATACTCCCTCATCTACACATTTATTGAAAATTTTTGCTAACGGCAAAGCTAGGATATGTATCACTTAACTAACAATATTTACTGATATAGGTACCCGTTTTTTTTTAATTCAATAATTTAAATTTTTTAGCAACGTTATGGGGCTCAATGTAATTAAATGAGAAATCGTGTTCGTACGAGGAGACATGGTCTTTTAATAATGTTGCTGCACGATCAGGTGAGGATTCTAACGGAGCTATAGTTACGATTGGAACATTAGTGAAGAACTGTTCGAATGCTGCAGCGATGTCTTCATTTGTCGTTATTATTTTGTCACCTATATTAAGCAAAATATCTCTTACCCGTTTCTCTATTTATTATTGTCCAAGTTGTCTTAATTTTATTTGGTGATTGTAATATTTTATTCTTTTTATGATCGCACTGGCTGTTTTCCGCAACTTTGTTCGCGTGGTAATTTTTATGTGTATTTTTCCGGGATAAAAAATAGCCTATGTGCTAATCCAGACTATAATTTATCTCTGTGCAAAATTTAATCTGGATCCATACATACAAACTTTCCCGTTTATAATATTAGTATGGATTTAGCTTTATGACAGACGGCCTTAAATAATTTTGAATATTTTTTTACTTTTACTTACAACTAATTAAGCTACTAACAATGACGAAATTTTATTTTGAAATTTAATAATAATTATAATATTTCTTAAAAAATACAATAATCGATCTCAAAATGTGGTAGGTAGGTACCACATTAAAATAAAGCAGTGACTTCGCGGCCGACAGATTTTGGGATAAGCGACTCGCTAAACAGGTAACTGAGTACAATAAAGACCTGAATAGGTAATACAAAATGGCATACGCTACAATTAATAAATTGTCGTTGTAAAGTAATACGGCATAAGTAACAGAGTTGTATTATATTTGTAAATGGTAGTAGGGAATAACCGAGAGTTAAATATTAGCTAGGTTTTAGTAATTGCGTATAAGCGACCACTGTATGGTAAACTTGTTAATGGTAGTAGGGTATAACCGACAGTTCAATATTAATTAGGTTTTAGTAGTTGCCTATAAGCGACAGCTGTATTGTAAACTTGTAAATGGTAGTAAGATATAACCGATGCTTAATTTTTTTGACGACAAAGGTAAAGAGACATTAGTTCCAACTTTCAAAATAGGTACTTATGGTAAAGAACCGTAAGCGCCCAGAAGCTCTACACCAGTAGGAAGTAAAAATACCTTACCGACTAGAGGCCAAAAATGATGCCATTTTTACAGGGGTACAAGCGCTTTTAAGTAAAAAAAAAGCCTAAAACTCGGTAGGTTACACCAAAACGACCTTTAAAAACGCAGTTTTTTGCTTGGGATCAAGCGACAATAAAGTCATTGTAGAGCCGTGAGAGTAAGCGCATTCGACGCAGAATTTTTTTTTAAGTAAGATGGCATTCAAAACTCATTTTAGGCCAAAATGTCGCTTATCCCCTATTACCTTTTAACCGTCGATATTAATAAGTTAGAGAGCATTCAAAAGAAATTTATTCGATATATTAAATTCAAATTTAAACTTCCAAGGCTACCCTATAACCAATTATGCATCAAACTCCACTTACTTCCATTGCATGTACGGCGATACATAACTGACATCACCTATCTGATGAAAATAGCCCAGAGCCTTGTCGACTGTCCCGCCTTGTTAGCTAAGCTTCATCTCCTCGTCCCCTCACGTTCTCAGTCTCGCCGAAGACTGTCATTGTGTGTTCCTTGGGCTCGCACAAACTTTAGACAAAATTCTTACTTTATCAGAGCTATACGATCTTTCAACGACCTTTGTATTGAAAACGAAGACATTGATTTGTTCGCTAGTAGTATTTTCGTTATCCGTAAAGTATTAACCTCTAGGTTTTGTGACTCGGTTGGGGCCTCATTACCGATATAACCCACTATAATGGTGTGCCATCTTCCTTCTTCTATTATTGGATATAGTTACCGTGTCTGGTGTTTCGTGTATCGTTTTTCTTTCACCTGTGCTAATTGCTCAAAATATTGCTAGCTGTGAAAACTTTTTGTTGGCTTTCTGTATCTATGTGTATAATTTATTGTGTTAGTGATAAGCTGTTAGTTTTCCTAATAAAATAAAATAAAATAAAAAATATTTAGTATTTGTTGTTCTAGCGACAATAGAAATACACATGTGAAAATTTCAACTATCTAACTATCACGGTTCATAAGATACATCCTGATGATAGACGGACGGATGGACAGCGGAGTCTTAGTAAGACGATCTCTTACCCTTTGGGTACGGTACCCTAAAAAAGGTTTTAACCTTATATTTATTTTATTATGCCGTGAACACTTTATAATACACAAAAATTAAATTACAGAATTATTATTATTATTATTTACGGCATTTCTAGCCATCATGTATAAATTTATCACAATATTTTGTGCTTGAAATCCAAGCACCGATCTCGGTCATTTAACCCGGCGGTACTCGCTACCTATTTTCAAACTCAAACACTCGCTACCGGGTAAAAAATACCACAGTGTTAAGTTGCCCTTATTTGGGAAAATAAGAAACTATTTAAGTTTTTAACATTTTAGTGGTATTATTATAAGCATTTTTCATAAATAAAATGGTGAATGGAAGTTATAACATTTATTTATTTAAAATGGAAGCTTATCCTAAAACAATCAAGAAAATTAGAACTTTTTTCTCACAATATTCGAAAAATCAACAAAAATAGTATTTCTTCTTACTAATTACCCAAAATTGAGATCAATATCAAAAATAGACTTATTACCTAGCAAAATAATAACAAAATAAAAGCACCTTTATAATAAAAGAACTTTGGCATCAAAGTAACTACTTCACCCTGTTACAGCAATCACCATAAATTGGAATTGTATGCTCGCGGCATATCTTTTTGAGGCACAATTCGCATGACTATGAGATCCCAAGCATCTAAAATAGACAGTATGGACTTTATTTCACGCGTGAAATAAAGTATTTTTTTAAGTTTTTGACTCTGTGGTGCATGGTCCAAGTAGTAAAATTTAAAAAATTACAAAGATGCAAGGAGGTTTTGCTGTCCAAAACAAAAACAATTATTTATAAGTATGCGCGCTCTAGCAATAATTCAATGATGATAAACACCATAACACGTAAGATTCTTGATTATCTCAATTAAAAATACGTGTTTTGTTTCCGCAAACAATAGTACATTATGATACAAGTGTGGTATGTTGGTCATTACACTCGAGTCGGTTTTTAAGCCTGAGCCGAAGGCGAAGGCTTAATGGAGACGAGAAGTGTAATGACCAATGCTCACGTGTTTCATACGACGTTTTTCAACACACTTGCGAGGAAAAGTAAATAAAAAAACAACACTAACGAAATGCAATACTGTGAATAAACTTAACAAACAGAAACCCATTTAAAAGATGGCGTATTTTTCGTGCGTGATTCGTGTTATGTATGGCGGTAAAATTCAAAACAGTATTCTTGTGCGCGCGCATCCATCAAAGATGGCTGCAATGCATGGCCATCTAGATATAATGAGGTTGCTAACCTATTCATAAATTTTATGTTAATTATTAGGTTTACATTAATTATTGTAGTGTTTGCTTAAAAATGCTAAAACAAGCAGTTTCATGAAATTCTTTAATTATTTATCACATTTTGAATTTAATTTTATATTTACGCAAATAACTACTTAGCTGTTTTCGAAACCTTAATACTTCTTGCTAATATTTAAAAAGATATGTAATGAAAAGGCACTAGTGCGATAATGTAATGTAAAAGGCACGGCATGGGTAATATTCTGCATTATCAGTGTAAATACGCTGTAATAAGACCTACTTTACGAGCAGGTGTGTTGAAAAAACATTTTTCACATTATTGGCTGTATGTATACTGTATCTTTGCGTCAAGAAAAAAAAACTGTATGAAACGCGCGCTCTTCCAAGAAAGCAGGCCATTTTGTTGTAAATTAAATAGGCTTTGGTGAAATAAAATTACTTTCTTTATTATACTTATTTTTTTATTGTATTTCCTCGCAAAATGTATTAAAAATGTTGTAAGATACTTGAGCGTAAAAGGTTTTTATCCGAATGCGTGCCAATGAAAACACTCGCTGCGCTCGTGTTTTCAATTTGGCACTTATTCATATAAAACCTTACTTTCCGCACGTGTATCTTAAATAACTATTACTAACCTACCTTAACAAATATCTGTAATATTACTAACACTATGGACTTTTCCGTAATAAAAATATTGAATTGAATACATAAGCAGCCTATATACGTCCCACTGTAGAGCACCTTCTCTCGGGGAGAGAGTATGGGCTTACTCACCATGCGTGCCCACCGCGGATTGGCGATTTTAAGCGCTGACGTACGTGAATAGCTCAGACACTCAGGGTTCCTCACGATGTTTTCCTTCACAGTTGGCGAGTGGTCTTGCTACTATAACAAATGTACATAACTTAGAAAACAAAGTCACTGGGAAATGAACCTGGCTCTCGCGCTTCCGAGTCCAACGTTCTACCCACTAGGCTACCACCGCTCATATTGAATTGAACATTTTATTGATTATAATAAAAAAAATGTCGATAGGGTACAGCGGAGGACGCCCACCAGCTTGCTTGATGATCTTAGTGATATTGCTGGCTGCGGCTGGATGGAGATGGTCAAGAACAGAAGATAGTGGCGTGCCTTAGAGGAGGCCTATGTCCAGCAGTGGACAAATGCGGGCTGATTGATCAATTCAATGTTCAAATAAAACTTTTTTTGTATGTGGGGTACATACAAAAAAGTGAACTTGAACCTGAACCTTAAGAAGGTACCCTACTTCCAATTTAAAAATATGAAGTGTCTTTTTTTTTCAAATTCTCATTTAAGTTCACTCGCCACACATTTACAAAACCTTACCACACAAATATACCGGTTTCTATTGCCTTCTCAGCTTGACCGCAAAACCGTTTGTTCGGTTCTAAGACAGACCGAAAGCCTAGGGTGGTGCTCTCTTTTTTCTGCTGTGACATATCGATATTATTATTTACTTCAGCACTAGCACTTTTTTGGGTTCTGTAACAAAAGGGGTAAGTGTCCCTATTATTAAACCTACAAAGCAATCTTAGTAAAATCATCAACACACCTATGCTCGCTATTGTACATGTTATTTCTTTGTCCTGTTAAGACAGTATACGAAAATTGGACTAAATGCTAATGGCATTTTATACCAGTCAACCTGCAGGAGGTACAGGACAGGCAAAAATTGAGGTAGGCGAGAAAAAAAAGAAAGAGATAAAAGTACTTAAAGTTTCGCAATTACCTAATTAGTCAATTGATTAATACATACCGGAATCATACCGAAAAACTCTCGGGTATGATACAAATATTCTAAAAATGCGCTAAATCAACATAAATAATACGATTAATAACAAGTCTTATTAATTCCACATTATCTTTCTGATAGAACGTCTGTACCCTACAGTGGGACTTTGTATTCATGAAACGAGCCTAACAGACTCCTTTCGCTTCATCAACATTGATTAGTCGCTGCATGCACGCACGCCGGTTCCGTGTACTTTTTGTCTTGCCCTTTGCTAAAATACATGCCCTATTTGATCTAAGGATGCATTATTATTATTACTGAACATGAACTTGTGTGACGTCATCGACAACACGTTTGTCCCAACTCTACCGTCCAAACGTCTCACCTTACAATCACCGCACGTGCCTAGACCAAAGTAACGCAATCCTCAGTAGGATTGTGGCAATTATTATTGTTATAGAGTTCCATATTTAAAATCTGTATGATTCTTTCAATAAACATATAATATATAGGGTTATTTCTAAAATGTTCAATACCTGATCGTGAAAATTATACCGGTTAGATAAATAGATATGTAGAATATCAGTAAGAGTTTGTCATTTACAACAAGTATTGTTCCGTGTGGCACCGGATTAAGAATAGCGTCACTCCATTTCCTTCCGTGGATGTCGTAGAAGGCGGCTAAGGAAATCGATTACCAGGAGATGGGCAGCAGCGTCATCCTGAGGTTCCAACCGCATACTGCGATCGCCAACCCGCCTGCCAAGCTCATGGCTATGAAAACCATGAAGGAGGCCTATGTTCTGCAGTGGGCGTGGAGTGGCTGATGATGATGATAATTGTTCTAGAAAGTTTGATTTTGTTGTTTAATAATGCATTAAAAAATGCGGTGTTTTGCTTTGAAGTGCCGCTGAAGATTCACAACAAATATTTACTGAAAAATATTTAATATTTACCTCCACTCGCTAACTGTGAAGGAAAACATTGTGAGGAAACCTTAGTGTCTGAGGTATTCCCTTACCTCAGCACTTGAAAGCGCCAATCTGCGTTGGACACGGTGGAGAGTAGGCCTATGCCCTACAGTGGGACATATATAGGCTCCTTATGTATTTACTAAAAGCTGCTACATTGGCAGAGTGCGTAAAGAGCGATTTTAATAAAATGATAAAATACATAAACTAGCTTGCCGTTGATCAGTACGTTGCAAAAGCAAAAACATTTGTTCAAACTCGACTCATCTCCGAAATCGTGACAAACACCAATTAAGACGAAAAAATCACTTTAAAAACCGAACAGACTATCTAAATCACTAGCGGGCGTTGCGTAAGTCGAGTTATCGTCATAGCAACAGTTAAACCGCACTTAAGTCTTCTTATTAGGGGGATACATATAAAACAGAAAGTCTGACTGGGCTACATAGATGTTGTGTTTTAGTTTTCTTATTGTTGTTGTGCATATTATGTTACTTATCTGCTTATTTTGTTTCTGTGATGTATCTTGTTGGTATAATAAATGTCTTTCTTATTCTTCTTATTTCTTTCTTATTTCTTCTATAAGTTCTTCAGCAAGTGTCTTTGCAGAATGTTGGTTGTAGATCGTTTTGTCAACAGATGCAGTCAACAGGACATTAAATTTTACATGCGTGCTCTCCACAGGGTGAATTTGAATTCGTTCACCGCATTTTAAGGGGACAATCTAACTATGATTTAAAAACATATAGTACTAGTTTAAAAAAATATTTCAACTCCAAAAAAATCCTTTTTTTTGTTACCCAAATTTACTTGACTTAACCGTGTGGCGCCGGATTAAGAATAGCGTCACTCCATTTCCTTCCGCGGATGTCGTAGAAGGCGACTAAGGAAATAAATTACCAGGAAACGGGCAGCAGCGTCTTCCTGAGATTCCAACCGCTTACTGCGATCGCCAACCCGCCTGCCAAGCGTGTCGATTATGGCAAAACCCTTCATGGTTAAAAATCATGATGGAAGCCTATGTCCTCCAGTGGGCATCGAATGGCTGATGATGATGATGATGAATCATATAGTCGGCGCCGGCCAACTCAATTGTTTTTCTATTCGTAAGCGCATTTTTCAACGTTACGTTACTTCCCACTACTTCGAATTTGAAATGAAATGACATGATTATTTTTTATTGTAAAACGGTTACAAAAAAAAAATGGTTACTGGCTCAAAAACTAGGAATACCTGTGCTACGGGTAGCCAGGCTTCTTCGAAAATACATGTATAAAATATATTATACGTTTTACAGTAGTAACTAATAGCTAAACGTGCTTATACCGTAAAGTAAGTTACCGTAAATAGCGACTACAGGAAACAACACAAATAGCAATCCGAGCTTATTACCTTAATTTGGATTCAAAGTTTGGGGCCAAAGGTCGGTAATCTCGAATATTTACAAACATGTTATACCATTACTGATAAATCACTAATAATACAGTTTTTTACAATGAAAATAACATTCGACCGCCTCGTTGGACTAGCCGTTAAGGCGCTTACAACGAAGATAGCCGTTAACGCCGTACATTTGTACAAATGACATCAGTCTGGGTGTATTTCCATGTTTGTGATGTCCTTAGCTGGTTACCATAGCACATGGTATCCTAGTTTGGGACCAGGTCAAGTGATTGTGTTGCGTGGAAGTTATTATTGTTATTATTATTAGTCCTTCAAAATACAGTGAACGAATTCAAAGTCACCCTGTAGTCAGTTGAGTTGAGTGAATTTGTAATAAAATAATGGTTAAATATATGGAGTGCTTCAGAAAAACAAAAGGTTATTTTACTTACAGATACAAATTAATGTACTATATATACACTGAAAAACCAAAAGAATATCTCTGTCTAATATAGTTTATTGTAATGATGTTAAAGTGCCTAGTAGTGGGGCAATGTAATATGTATGTCCAATAAATAAAAATATAAAGCCTTTATAACGGCGTCTCTTCAGTCCAAAGCGGGAGAGGCTTATATAAGGCCTCATCGAGGATGAACCTTCCGTTTCTGCCTTTGCTCTGAGCAAGGTTTACCGTTACGAGCTCAAAACTTGTGATACGCAGAAGGCTAATAAATCAAAAGTAAAACGCTGGTTTATTCGTGGTTGGGCTCGAAGCACGTTCGCGGCCGTTTAAGTCTCTTTGTGCTATTGTGCTGGCTTTGCACTGGACAAGTAGTTGGGGAAGTGGCTCGAGCCAGTAGTTGGCGCAAGTAGCTCTTTTCGTCCTTGCCAACCCGGTAAATGTAGGACGAGAAATCATTTAATTATAAAACTTAAGAAGTGACAAAAAACTATGTTATGGAGTTGAAATAAATCTACTGATAATCAGGACCTCTTGTGATTTTGTTCTTAAGTTGCGGAGGGTATGAATTTACAACAAATGGTTTGGAAAAAAAGCCATTTTTGACAAAAAAAAAACAAATAGAAAACACTTATCTTAGCGTAAAAAGTGATCTCTTTAGGGTTTTTGTATTTCAAGCTAGGTTCATTTAGTAAAATGTTGGGCAAAGAGTTGACGTTAACAACTAACACCATGCCAACGGGGCAATGAGCTCTATTAGGTCTAGTTTATGACCACTGTTTTGAGACACTTGAAGTAAGCTACTGTTGTTTAGGCTTACAGGCTCATATTTAGCGCTGGTTAACATGGTTGAAGTAGCTTTGTAGTTCCTTATTATTTATGTGATGAGACAAAATTACTAGTGTCCTATTGTTAAAATAAACTAAGTATGTAGTCTGAGCATCCATATTTTATAATAATACAATTGAGTGTAATAAAGAACGCTAGGTATCATTTCAGAATTTGACATCCTAAGCTGATTGAGTTTGACGTTTTAAGGCTGGGTTCTCGGAAATCACCCCTGAAGCAGATGTTTTAAAATACATTTTACTCTCTAATGGTTACTTTATAAAATTTGAAAAAAAAAACTTTTCAGCGTCCTATCTAGGACAGTCAGCCATTTTCTTTATGATTTTTTAAACTTTATAGCATCAAAACAAAAATTGCGAATATGAGTCAAAATTATCACTAGAAATGGTTTTAGTAGAGCTGTACTGAGTTTTGGATAACAAAAAATATACCAAAATGACTGAATGTGTTAGTGACGTCGGTCGTCAAAATTCTATTAATAGGATTTATATTTCTGTAATATCAAAAATGTCTACTGTTCCCCCAACTATTCGGGGAAACTCCAAATCGAGCAACGCAATAAGTCCCATAAAAATCCGTGCGCTTGGAGAACCCAGCCTTAAATAGAAGTTGTTACGAGCCTAGTATAATCACACTCATCAAATTAAAATACGCAGTACAGGTTGCCACTTCGACAGAAACCTTAATTAAGCATTGGTCGGGAAGAGTCTGAATGGTGATTATAAGAACAATATTTCTTTATTTCCCTTTTCTGATTTTTCTGCAAAGTTAAGTAGATTTTGATTGGAACACATAACCACCCTTGTCTATGCTCAGAACATAATAAAAAATATGTGTACCAATGTTTATGTACGCGTAAAAGGAGAAGCTAAAAGCTTTGCTTGCTTTTGCTGACAAGTGGGAAGGGGAAGTTACATAAGCAGCCTATTATATACGTCCCACTCTGGGGCACAGGCCTTCTCTCACGGAGAAAGTATGGGCTTAATCACCACGCGTGCCCACCGCCGATTGGCGATTTCAAGCGTTGAGGTATGTGAATAGCTCAGACACTCAGGTTTCCTCACGATGTTTTTCTTCACAGATAGCGAGTGGTATTGCTAGTATAACTTCACAAATGTACATAAATTACAAAACACAGTTATAGCACTGGGAATCGAACCTGGGTCTCCAGGGAAGGGTAAGTTAATAATTACTAAATTCTGCTAGCGTAATAGTTGAGTGGCCCCTATAATGTTCTACGACAGGGTCAAAGATGGTCTGTCTTTGTGCTAGACAGTAAATATAAATAAATACCAAATCAGTGTTACGTATCGTAAATACAAGCGCATAAAGAGGCCAGAATTTATCGTAATCGATTATGGTAATAAAAAAACGCGTTAAGAGTCGGAGCCCAAATGTAGAGCGTGCCCAGACTTTGACACTTGAAAATGACGATCCAAATTCAAACGTAAACCACACGCGACTACACATTGACGGGTGCTTCCTAACCGGTCCGTGGCTTGTTACCGTAAAAAAGAAATCATTTGAAAAATAAAAAATTAAGTTCTAAGTTTTGAGACCGACAAAACTTGTGAAATTTGGGAAATATATATTTCGTTTTATAAATGCTCAGCTCAGTTATATCCTTTTTGCCTTCTTGACCGTTTTTTTATTTTTAATATGCCAATGGGTGCCGCGACTACAATTGAGAAAGGAATGTTGCATTAGTTTGGATATATGTAAGGAGAGGATGAAGGAAGAAAGATTGACGAAAGAAATATATCGAGCGAATGTGGGTAGAAGGGCCAGTAAGGGAGATCCCAGGCGGACATACTTCGACCAAATATTAGCAAAGGGCAAGATAAAAAGTACCCAAAACTGGCGTGCGTGCATGCAACGACTATGAATATTGAGGAAGCGAAAGTTATCTATCAGGATCGTGGCAAGTGACAGTCCCTGGTCTCTGCTTACCCCTCTGGGATACAGGCGTGAGTTTATGTATGTATGTATGTGTATGTATATTTTTCATACACTAGTTTGACAACATAACTAACCATCTTTGCTTTAGCAGATACCAATACAACTTTTACTACTTTAAAATAAAATAAAAAAGGGTTAATTAAACAAGACAGTTTTAAACAAGGCTTAAATGCATCCATTGAATTTTAAACCTCACCAGGCACAACCGAACTAGCTGACCTACAACAAGTTGAATGAGATATCTCCTTTGCTGAGGTTTAAAATTCAACGAATGCATTTAAAACTGCCTTGTTTAATTTTACAGGCCTTTTATAAGACTTTTTAGCAGTCAGGTTGTTTGTTTCATCATAAGCTGCTATTTTTTAATAACGAGTATTTTTCTCTAAAATAATATTTTTTTATTTGTTAGTGTATCAGAAGGAAAACGCCCACTGCGCCTGCGCAGCGTCACCGTGACAGCGACCCGTAATGGCGGCGCTGATGGCCGGTGATTATAAAACGGGGAATAATTTTTATATCCAGTTAATGGACTACGCGCTTTGTACTGGCTGGCAAGATGATGCATGGCAGGCGCTAAGTACACCGTGATCTATTCGAAGCACTGTTTACTGTAATAATGACGACAGCAGTTTACTCTGCGATGGTGAATTATCATGTAGTTGAGGAAGTGTGAATCAGGGAAAGGCGCAGCTAGTAGGGCCGTGATAGTAGCTAGTAGGGACAATATTCCTACAAGAAATGAGACTGGACTTCACTGCGGCCAATATAACCGACCATTCAGACGTGACTGAATTGAATCGAGAGTGAATAGTATCTAGCTGCCAAGTAAGCTTAGCTTAAAATCACAAAACGTCAAAAATTAAGGGGGGGTCGCGGCCATTTTTCACGTACAAGTAAATAATTTTTTACTGTTTTTAGGGTTCCGTGCCCAATTGCTAATGCGGAGTCTTAGTCCGTCCATTCGTCCGTGCTTCTGTCACCAGGCTGTATCTCATGAACCGTGATAGCTAGACAGTTGAAATTTTCACAGATGATGTATTTCTGTTGCTGCAACAAAATACAAAAAATACAATGAAATAAATATTTAAGGGGGGCTCCCATACAACAAACATGATTTTGCTGGATATTAATAACGGCAACAGGTAGAAGCTTGAAATATTCAAATGTTTATATGGAATTATACGGAACTCTTCGTGCGCGAGTCCGACTCGCACTTGGCCGGTTTTTTTTTTACTTTATCGTAAAGTTGGTAATACAGTAATAGTTTTATCATTTGTTATGATTATAGCACAGTTCTAATAGTTTTTTTATATAGCCTACTACGGCCCACTGCAGGGCACAGGCCTTCTCTCAGAGAGTGTGTATGGGCTTAATTACCACGCCTGCCCAACGCAGGTTAGCTATTTCAAGCGCTGAGGTGTGTAAACACATAAACACCTCATATACTCAGGTTTCCTCACGATGTTTTACTTCACTGTTACAAATAGTATTGCATAGCATACAAACGGTTTATTTGTTGCAAACAAAACACAAAAAAGAATTTTAACGCAGAGTCAACCAAATATATACATAAATATTTAAAACCAGGGCTCTACATATTTAGCCGGATGTGATACTGTATTGCTACTACCACTTCACAAATGTAGGAACGTAACTTAGAAAACAGAGTCATTGGTACATGCCGGAATTCGAAACCACGACCTCCCGAATGTGAGGCCGGCGTTCTACCGCGGCGCTTCCATCACTCGTTAGTTGCCTTAAATAAAACCTAAATAAGTGTACATTCTAGTGTCGTCAGCACCAAGTACATCACATTAAATGTCACGAAAACATTTGAGTGCGTCGTGACAGAGTGTAAATGTTTCATCCATTAGTTTTGCATAATGACTGCCTACTTGAAACGAGATACGTAATCTCAACAACAATGTATGTATCGACGCAGCTTTTGTTACATGCGTCATAAGTGCGAGAGTCGAACGCAAGCGGATACTTCTGATGCGTGTAAGTGTACCTACATTCGTCTTCTGTTTCAAGACAAAAGGATAGTGCTTTTAACATTTTACGTTTTATGAGTGTCAGTGAATGATGCGATGACGCTTCGGTTGAGTATTTTGCTGCTGCTGTATTGAGTACATCATACAAGTTGACATATTTAATGGCTGGCATAACTCAAATGTACAGGGTTATTACCAAAAGGGGCATTTCTCGTGAGACCTCTATTAGAATTAGCAACAACTTTTGTTCTGTGAGGTCGTTCTCAGATATACATTTCTGGAAATATTAGGTTTTACATAATTTTGTCAAATTCAAGCGAGAGGTCTGTCAGGATCGTGGCAAGTGGTAAATACCGCTATTTGAATGCTCCTCCGGGATGTAATGTATGTAGAACAAAAGTTGTTGTTAATGAAAAACTCCAATCAACATGTTTCAAGACTGTTCACAATATTATTAAATATTGATTTAATTTTTTTCACAATAAATTATAGAAATTATGTTTATGACTTTTGTTCATAATGCAATCAATATGTTCTGCGCTCTTATCTTTAGTGATCTTGAAATATTTAGCTAGCGTAGGAGTTAAGCAAAGCTTCGTAGCAGCTCTGCATTAAGTGTATAGTGAAACTAGCTGACTCGGCAAACGTTGTTGTTGCCTACTACTTATTCCCAGAAAAAAAATCATAAAAATCGGTGAAGCCTTTTCGGAAGAGTTCGATAACAAACATTGTGATACGAGACTTCTATGACATTTTAGATATTAATAAGGTAACGTCAATATTCAAAGTCAGTTCGTATTCATATAAGCGTTATTGTGAGATAAGCTCCGTAGAAGAACGAAAGTCGCCGACATAGCCCAGCGCATTAGTAAGTTAAAGCGGAGGTAGGCGGGGCACATAGCACGCAGAACTGATGGCCGATGGGGCCAAAAAGTTCTTGAATGGATACTACCACATATCGGCAAGCGCAGCGTAAGACGACCAGCCACAAGATGGACAGATGACCTCATCCAAGTGGCAGGAAGACGCTGGATGTAAGCCGCTTCCAACCGGTCTTTTTGGAAATCCATGGAGGAGGCCTACGTCCAGCAGTTGACTAGTTGTGGCTGAATGATGACGATGATGATGAGACAAGCACAAATTGATGCGTTTCAGTTATTGCGGATTATAAAAATCGTTGTACAGGTAAACAAGTATCACTAAAGAGGTAAAGTTCCTGAACTTAAATTGCGACCGAGCATTAGATGAAGACCATCTCAAATAAAAGAACAATGAGGCAAATGACACTTCTTAGAGTGCTTATTTATCAGAAACTAAAGCAACATCTAATATATTAGTTTTCAAAGAAACATCACTCTTATGACGAAGCAATAAGACTTTCGAAATCAAAGTTCCACTCTAACGTCTGTGGGTAATGTACGCTATTAGTTCTAGCACAATTCGCGCTCCCTATAAAACATATTTGTATCGTGAACATCTTAATCGTCAACCACTATGTGTCTATTTCGCGCTGTGTAAGGGTCAATATTGAATAAAAAGGAGTTGCCATCGACGGGGTCGAGTGTACCTATCTGTATGGTAGAGATCCATTCGATATACTTTTGCTAAATGAAGCGGAACGAGCGCTATGGGCTTTCTTGCAGCGCTTAACTTTTCTTATTATCTTTTGTATCAGATAACATAACGCACACTTCACTTGGTGCTTCTAGATACATGGCATTGTTCAATAATGGTACTTATTTCAATAGTGAAAGGAGCTTCTATGCTACACATGTTATTTTAGGATAACTACTAAGTTTGCTTTGTAGCTTTGTAATGATTAATGAAGTCTGTCGATATTATGTTGTAGTTTTTTTTTTTTGTAATGTGCAATCATGGTCTGGCTACGGATATTACAAGTAGATCATGAAGAGACTTGTTTTTCTGAGCTAAGACTTCGTTTTCTATCTCCGTGTATTTAGTACTTTCAGAATCACACTAGTACTTTCACCTGGTTGTGCAATAAAGTGTTCTTCATCTATCTGTCTTTTTATCAAAGGCCTCTTGGATTCTTGACCTTCCTCCTTTAAACGAAAATCCCAAAACTAGTTACTCACAAAGTAAACTCTAGTATAAATTCGACAAGATTTTGCCCTGACTGAATTTTTTTTTTTAATTTATTTACCCTTTATGTGTTTTATGTATCTCATTGTTTATTAAAATACTGGGCCATATTTGTGATATTTCATTTAAATTAAAAATACCTTTGTGGAAGAGTGCAGCAAAACGCTCAGAATGTGTATCCAAATATTTGGAGTTTTACTCGTCAACTTGTTCCTGCCCGGAAAACTTTGAATCCACGAAGAAAATATCAGACGTTCCGTACTAAAGTTATAACCTGCCACATTAAAATTTGTGGAACAGCTCATAATATTTTTCCAATTTTTTTTTGCCGTCGTAAAGGTTTTTTGCAGTGATGTTAAAAACTCCTTAATTAACGGATGTATTGTACATGAGGATTTTCGGACACAAACTATTTAAAGATCAAAATCTGCGCTTCTTTGGCCATGTATCGTTGTGAATACAACTCCATCGAGCGTATCGTGGTACAGGGAAAGGTAGAGGGCACTAGAGCACTGCACAAGGTAGAGCACTAATGCGATGGACCGAACGAGGCAAGTCCACTATGATACCAGAACAGCATTCAACCGAGAGGAATGGCGAGACATCGTGAGGCAAGCAACATCAGCCCACAATAAAGCCTCGTCATGAGGCCCACGACCGCTCTGTCAAGAGCGTACCGATCAAGAAGAAGATACTTAATTACGTAATTTATCAGTTCAGCATGGGTAGTGTGAGTAGGGTTGCCAACCCTACTATATAATATAGTATTCTGCTATATTAGGTGATCAAATACTATATTTCTAAAAAAATATATATAGTAGGCGAAACTACTATATTTTTACGTAAAGCGGAACCCAGCCTTAAACTTTTTCTAAAGCTTGCTCTTCAAGTCTAAGTCCAAAAATCGCGCGGCACGACTGCCGCTATTTTTTACAATTTTTTTACCATTATTTTGCCAGCTGCTATATTTTTAGAGGTAATAGCTTCGAAAATACTATGCCTATTGGTTAGAAAAAAAGTTGGCAACCCTAAGTTATGAGTCACGCGTTTTGTGGCGCTAAAATAAAAAAAAGTGACAATTAATGTACTGGAAAGTCGCGACTTAAAACGTTCGAATCGACAGCAAATAAACCTTTATATTTTTGTAACAGAGTCACCCTTAACATAACTTAAGAGAGTGCACGCGTGTAAGGATTGTTGTAGGTGGGTGTTTGTTTAATGATAGAGTAGTGAATTCCAGTACCTACATTAACTCGAATTCGGTCATTTTACCGCCACAAAACGCGTGACTCATGCCGTTCATGCAGATAAAAAGTAGGCAATGATAACTGCTTTCTTCAGCATTGCCAGCAAGTCCAGACTTGTCTGCATTTTTTGCTGACTATAATTTCTAAGACTTACCGGCTCCATTGTCGGCAGTTATCGGAGTGGAAATTATGTTGACTTACCTGAAACAAAACAATGTATGAAGAGAGTTTTAATAGGTGGTAATCTATTTATTATTATTTATTACATTGGGACATAGGGAATTTGGCAGGGATGAGGCTTACACCTAAAGAATGACTTGCATCAGGGAACGTTCTTATATGGCGAGATTCAAAATTGGAAAAAAGTGTGAAAACAGTAAATTCAGGATATTTGCGGATGACATAGAATAAGGGCAAGATAAAAAGTACCTGCAAGCAGCGTGCGTGCATGCAACGACTAAGGAATGTTGATTGGTGGCAAGTGGCAGTCTCTGGTCTCTGCCTACCCCTCTGGGATATTAGCGTGAGTTTATGTATGTATGTAAAGCTATGCAGCCTATATGTAGGTATACGTCCCACTGTAGAGCACAGGCCTTCTCTTGATTAACATTGGTTGATTGATTAGCGATTTCAAGCGCTGAGGTGTGTAAACATCTCAGGCACCCAGGTTTCCTCACGACGTTTTCCTACACGATTAGCGAGTGGTATTGCTACTACAAACTCACAAATGTACGTAACATAGAAAACAAAGTCATTGGTACATGCGCCGGGGTTCGAACCCAGACCTATTGAATATGATGCAAGCCTTTCAACCGCGCTACCACCGCTATATTTAATACAACATACATATTTAACTTAAGTTCCGCTAATAGATAAGCGGCAAGCACGAAACATTATACCGTAAATCTGGCACTGACATTGGAAAACAAAAGACGACAAAAAAGGTTTCCCAGACTTTTTCCAAGCAAAAAGTAGGTACGCTCATTGTGTTCTGAAAGAATAGCGATAATTTTCACCCGGTAGTGCATCATATTTAACGGTTATCTTGGCCTGTGAAGCCGACACCGTTAGCGAAATAAACTTCAAGGTTAAAAACTGGCTTTCATGACTATTACAGTTGATGATGATGAAGAGGATGGAGGAAGAAATATTGGCCAATGAAATATATCGAGCAAATTTGTGTGGAGGCGAGCGGTTATAGCCTTGTAGGTAGAACATTGGACTCGCATGCGGGAGGCCGAGGTTCGATTCCCAGTGCGGGCATGTACCTATGACTTTGTTTTCTAAGTTATGTACAATCGTGAAGTTATAGTAGCAATACCACTCGCTAACTGTGAAGGAAAACATCGTGAGGAAACCTGAGTGTCTGAGCTATTCATATACCTCAGCGCTTGAAATCGCCAATCCGCGGAAGGCACGCGTGGTGATTAAGCCCATACTCCCTCTCTCTGAGAGAAGGCCTGTGCCCTACAGTGGGACGTATATAGGCTGCTTATGTATGTGGATGGAAGGACCGGCAAAGGATACCCCAGGCATTGACCACTCGACATTGACCAAATAAAGGATGTAGGTACTAGTGACGAGTAAGATAAAAAGTCATCATCATCAGCCTATGCTTGTCCACTGCTGGACATAGGCCTCTCCTATAGCACGCCACTGAGGACGGTCCTGAGCTACTCTCGTCCAGCTCTTGCTAGCCGTCCTGATAAAAAGTATCATACCTCATGTCTTTGTTTCGCGTCCGATACAATGATCTGGCTAAGAACCTTCAGTGATCATGATGATTATATCCATGACAAGCGCAGCAAATTAAATAATGACAATAATGGAAGTTATGTGAAAACATAAATTGCATTTAAAAGCAGAGAGACAAAGTAGGACAAAATCGTTAGTGTAATATAAAGCACAAAGCATTATCTAATCAAGCTCTAGGGTCGTACTTATCAATCAGTTCAACAATTTGTTGCGACGGCCATTTCGATGGTTTGTTCCGCTTTAACCCGATGGATAAACTTTTAATAAAATATATGCAAAACTTCACTGCTACAAGGTCTTAAACCAAGTCTAGATGATTCTGTAGATTGTACAACTTCATCATTCATTCTAACTAACTCACGAATACTTTAATTTGTACCCAAATGAGCTTGACTTACGTTACACAAGAGTACTTTTTTTGTTGTTGTTTAAACCAACATTATTGAAAGCTCCGTTTCTTAGTTATTGGATAAGTGAAATATTATTTTCATTTATGAGAAAAGTGTTTTTCAGTATCAGGATAATTTTTTGAAAGCAAGTTTCTCAAGAATGATACAGAAGAAAATTGACCGAAAAATGCACTGGCCTATGTCTTTTAAATTGTAAAGCTTTGCATCATCTAGGATGGGCCCGTTTTAATGCAGTTGCAATGGCTTGCAAGTCGTGACGTGACTACGGCTATTATGACTCCAGCATTTATTGTTTTGTTTAGAGTACTGTACAAAATGTTGCTGTTGATGCAGTTTGCTGATTTGTCCACCGTTGGCTTTGAGGCGAAAACTCGGAGTTTTTGCAACTGACAGCCCAACGAGCTTAGCACGCGTCCACGCGTCTACTCGGCTATGTCACGGGCGACTTTGCAACAACAACGTTAAGGCTAATCAGCCGTGGACTGTGATATCTCTCGTACAAGCCTGGTCAATACTATTTAGTGTATCTAATACCTAAAAACATATAATTGCCGGCGGTAAAGTGAAAGTGAATCACCACCATAACAAATCACCATAACACAAAAATAAAACAAATTTATGGAGAGAAACGAGAAGTCAAAAATATTAGTACCCAATACAATCAAGCCGAACACAAGTGCTACAACAGAAAAAGGCTATCGTTACTAGTCTGAAAAAATCCGGCCAAGTGCGTGCCGTACCACATTTGAATACATACTTCAAGCGTCTCCCTGTTGCCGTTATTAATATCGAGCAAAAAACGGCAAAAAAATCACGTTTGTTGCATGGGAGCCCCCCTTAAATATTAATTTTATTCTATTTTTAGTGTTTTTTTTATAGCGGCACCAGAAATACATTATCTGTGAAAATTTCAACTGTCTGACTATCACGGTTTATGAGATGCAGCCTGGTAACAGACGGACGGACGAACAGTGGAGTCTTTAGTAACACCCTTTGGGTACGGAACCCTAAAAGCTGCATAAGTAGGTATAAAACTGTCGGTTTTAAGTCAGCTGGCCTTCCGGCATTGTGATGTGCCTGTGAATAAAACGTGCTGAAAGCTGAGCGCCATAATTTGAATATAGTTAAAAAACCGCGAGATTTCCCTACAGGATATTGACTACGTACGTGACGAAGACCTAAGACACCCCCCCCCCCCCTAAAGAGTCACGTACTATAGGTACGTTTCCTTAAGTCTAAATTAAAAACATTTCTCGCATTCTACATGCGTTTACGCCTACCTACGCCTGATTGGTACTTGTTTGGTACAATCGGCCGCACATCAAGCTTTATATAAATGTACTCAAATTATTTACGTCACTTACGATATTGCAATCAATGTACTGGTTTGACTTGCTGTCAAATGTACTGGGTTAACATTGCTTACGAGGACAACATAAGTTTGTATGAGACCACGTGTCACTAATTATAGTGGAACAAAGCTCACTTACCATTGTCTTAGCATGCGTACTGTAGAGTTAAGAAGGTACTCAAATTATTTACGTCACTTACGATATTGCAATCAATGTACTGGTTTGACTTGCTGTCAAATGTACTGGGTTAACATTGCTTACGAGGACAACATAAGTTTGTATGAGACCACGTGTCACTAATTATAGTGGAACAAAGCTCACTTACCATTGTCTTAGCATGCGTACTGTAGAGTTAAGAAGGTACTAGAGTGGTTTGCTATCAGGCAAGCTGTAAAACCGCTATAAATTTGACGCCATTTACTGTTCTTGTATACAGAGTCGACAGCAGCTCGACCTTTACATTTTATTTAAAAAGTCGCCCCTAACGCAACTGAGTAGAGTACACGGATGTAAAGGTTGATGTGCTGCCGATTTTACGGAGTACAAATATTGCCGTTTACCGTTTTAACACTGTTGGCTTTGGTTTTGGGGAAAAAGCCCTTTCTTTCCTTTCTCTAGAGAGAGTATAAAACAAATTAAATTATAAAGTATTATGGTTTATACTACAGCCTGGAGCTATTCACATAGCTCAGCGCTTGAAATCGCCAATCTGCGGTGGGCACGCGTGGTGATTAAGCCCATACTCTCTCTCTGAGAGAAGGCCTGTGCCCTACAGTGGGACGTATATAGGCTGCTTATGTTTATACGAAGCCAGTGCGCTGCCGCCAGTTCTACAGACAAGCCACCACTGGCTAGGCTCGTGTTATTTAGATGAAGCTAGTCAACCTGAATCTTGTCGCAGAAATTCTAAACAAAATACGCAAAAATGGCTGGCGCGGGGTTTATAAACGCAGAGATGACTGGCGAGAGGGTTGAGAGGTTAACAGACGGAGTCTCTGGCTTGGAAAATAGACGGGCGCTCTATTCCAACCAGCGCTGTCAGCCAGCTTGGCTTGGCAAGAAAAACTATTTATGTGTCGAAGGCCAATACCAAGCCAGTGCTGGCTGCTAGGGATACTAGCAGCCAGCAATGGCTTCGTACAAATAAGGCCTAAGGGTCTAGGGAGTAACACTATATAGCGCCACCGAGGAAAAAAGTCATATCTTTTTTTACAGATCAAATTCGCAAAAAGTCCCAGTACAATCTCTCAATCATGTTAAGAGTGATTTTTAGGATCCATGGCCCTGAACTTAAGGCAAAAAACCTAGGACTAGATAGCGCCGCTAATATTAACGCCAGAAACGGCATTTTTGGCACAAATGCTATCTAGTCCTGGGTTCTTGATCCCAGGTTCTTCGTCGTGAGTCCTAAAAATCACTGTTAACATGATTGAGAGATTGTACTGACACTGTTTGCAAATTTGATGTGTAAAAAAAGATATGATTTGTTTTCCTCGGTGGCGCTAGTGTTGCTCCCTGGACCCCCTTAAGATAATGCAGAACCTTTTGCATCAGCCCACCGTTATGTAATTTTCATGTTCAATGCCTGCTCTATTTTTAATGGCACTTCTCCTTTCCTTACTCTATGCTAATATGCACTGGAGCATATTTTATCAAGGAACCTCTAAACGCTTGCTTGCATTGTTTTTATGAGATTATAGTTTTTATACTTCATAGATCGGCTATCAAAACATTTTACTACTAAGTAACGATATAATTTAGCGTCATTGTTTTTGAAAGAAATTGGACTAACTGAAGGGTCACCAAAGGAGAAAGGCGTGGGAAACAAGATATCATGGTTCATCGGTTGAGAAAGTATGGAAGTAATAACGTAATATTTTAAAAAAGAATTCTAGCCATTTAAGAAATAAAAGGAATAATTATGTAGTTTAATTGTAGTTTTGTAAGTTTCGTTTAACTGCTGGGATTTTCTTCGTATATGTCGCATTAGTTTTTGTAATAGTCAAGATTAGGATCTTATTCAAATTAACACAAAGACACGGCTTAAACAAATGAAATGAATGTTTTTATGCATCTTCCAGCTTTTTTCTTTGAGATTCATAAATTCAATCATGATACGGTTTAAAGCCATAATTGTAGTAATTTGCAATTTTATAAGTTGTTGAAAGATATCTAATAAGTGTTTCTATAACAAGACTAAGGCTGGCTTGCGCCAACGCTATCTGATGGCTCTGTTTATCCAGGAGTAAGCTCTATCCAGGGAATAAGTCGAAAAACGTCTAGCAGATCGTCTATACAAACCTTGATATATCAGAGCTATCCACAGACAAATTGTGTGACTGGCACGCTGTCAATCAGTTAATTTTAATTATTCTTTATCCGTACATTAGCAGTACCCGAGAATTACTTTTCTGTGTGACAAACAGTCTTAACTAATTTAAAAAAGGCGACACCAAAGATAGTGGAACATTTTCTTCCAAGCCGTAAAACAAGATGTAAAAGATTTCGGTATCATATCTTGCTTGCTATAATTTCAGTAAATTACTGTGCCAGCCCCACAAAAAGCGAGATTTAAGTTGACTTAACCCTTCATTAGAGGTTAAACTGTCCCGATCGCCAGAAACTGGTTCCAAAAAACCGGGTCAGAGGAAAGGTTGCGTTTTATGTTTTCTGGCCTTTATTTCTTTGAGGGTTATTTTGATTTAGGCTTTTATAAAGATCGTTAAATCGATTTCGGAGTGGGTTAATTTTATTGCCACGAAACATAGACGCTACTCCAAAAAACTGTTGGTCACGGTAGCGCTCTTAAGATTTCACAAAGATAACTTTCAAAATGTTGATTCAATTTATGTGAACACCATTTTAAATTTTTTGATAGTTTTGACTTTATTCATCGTTTGTCTCTTTTTCGCTTATCTCTAAGATACCTACTTCTTTTTCTTTCCCACTTTTAAGCAAATTCAAGTTGTGTTTCTCATAAAACTAATTTATAATTTAGATTCATCTCAACGTAGCTACCGGGCTTCAAATGAGAGGTACGTTCATTTCATTATCTATGTAAATATCAGAATCGTGTTATAGCCTCTGGGGCCGAGATAAATATCTCCAGACATGATGGGTATGAAAGAAAAATAGAGTTTTTATAAGACTGTGATTACAGAGTAGTGTGCACTTAAATAGATTGTCGATACATCTTACTCCTATAGGAATGATTATTTTGGTCCTAAACTAATTAAGTTTTTTTTGTGATGTTATACACGGTGATTTCTTAGACACGCAATTCCTGAAATGCCTCAATTAGCGTTTGTGTTAGGCAACAAATGTCCCATGATTTTTTTCTCAGATTTTTATTTTTATTATTTGAGTTAACATGATGTAGGTACAGGTTGAGTGGTTTCGGACCTCCATTATTAATAATTTTTAGGATTCCGCACCCACCCAAAGGGTAAGGGACCCTATTACTATGTCTCCGCTGTCCGTCCGTCCGTCTGTCTGTCCGTCCGTCTGTCACCAGGCTGTATCTCATGAGCCGTGATAGTTAGATAGTTGAAATTCTCACAGATGATGTAATTCTGTTGCCGCTATAACAACAAATACTGAAAACAGAATAAAATAAATATTTGAGGGGGGCTCTCATGCAACAAACGTGATTTTTTTGCCGTTTTTGCTCGATATTAATAACGGCAACAGGTAGACGCTTGAAATATTCAAATGTTGTATGGATAATGGTATGAAACCCCTCGTGCGCGAGTCTGACTCGCACTTGGCCGGTTTTTATTAAATTCGCGCTTCACGCGCTCATAAAAAGTTGCGTGGTTTTATTTTATTGTTATTCAGTAAATAAATGATATGGCTATATAGTTCATAATTTATTACAATACAATGGGAACAAAAAATGTTTTATTCTCATTGTAGAGTTATTATTATTTATGTATTTTATTAATTCCATATTTCTAATGAACCAGTCATGTGGTTGTATTGTATCATCATCATCATCAGCCATTCGACGCCCACTGCAGAACCCAGGCCTCCCTCATGGTTTTCCTAACTATGAAGGGTTTTGCCACAATCGCCACGCTTGGCAGGTGGGTTGGCGATCGCAGTATGCGGTTGGAATCTCAGGAAGATGCTGCTGCCCGTCTCCTTATAATTTATTTCCTTAGTCGCCTTCTACGACATCCACGGAAGGAAATGGAAATGTATCGTATCATTGTTATTTAATATTATCGAATCATTCAAACTCAAATGCCTAAAACAGTAAATTTGTGGATACATTTAATTTTATATACATTTTGTTTTTATTTTCGTTATAAGACCGGTAAGAATTAACTTATTAATACTATAAGGCCCACTTGCACCACTTAAGTCGCCATTGAAATGGACTTTTGTATAAAGGATTTTAGTTAAATGCTGTTTAAGCTACATTTAAGAAAGTGGTGCAAGTCAGCCTAAGTTTATTTTCTATTATTACCATCCTTTAAGCGGATGGACTAGTTTCCATTACACAGGGAATCATACGGTTCCCAGTCAATCAGTTCCCAAACTAGGGCTTCATCATTTTGTATGTAATTGATTTTGGAACTAATAGATTTTTTTTTTTTTTGTTTCACACATACAAAGGCTCAGCCTGTATCCTGGAGGGGTAGACAGAGACCAGAGTTTGGCACTTCCTGCCACCATCCTGACAAACCGCTTTTGCTTCATTAACTCTTATTAGTCACTGTATGCACATGTATTGGCTGCGGGTACTTCTTATCTGGCCCTTTACTAATGTTTTGGTACTTGTACATACATACAGACAAGTTTTTATACTTAGAGATAATATTAGAAATTGCAGAGCTTTTTAAGTGAAGCGTCAATATTTATGTTACGAAATGTTTGAACTGACATCGTCTTTGCACACAGGTCACAGGGGTCAGAATTCCTTGACATTTCACTGTTCTTAGAATGTACTGGGCCAGTAATGATTTTGCTGTGTCTTATACTGTTACAGTCTTATTTATAAAGAATAAAGCAATGCCTCTGTCAGAGTCTTTTTATGTAAGACAATATTCAATTCAATCACAATCATAGTTGCTAATTGCAGAACGCAATAGTCTAGACTGTAATCTTTTGCAATTTAAATAAGTAAATAATAATAATGATAATAATTAATGTTAATTCAAGGTTAGTTGGAAGAAAATACTAGTATTAAGCTCGCCTTTGTACAAACACCTCTTGTGCAATTTATTTGTATTATTTGTATTTTTGAATTTGAATTTTTGAATTTGAACTTTAGTAGGCGTTTTAACTTTTTATGATTTATAAAAGACGAGCTAAAACGCTGGTTGTTTTTATTAATGTCATATAATTTTTATGGAGTCTATGGTTCTGTCAGAAAAGCTTTGTTGTTGCAAATTCCTAAATAATAATTATTAACAAAGTTCTTCTTTTTTGAAACTCGAAGTTGGATTTAAGAAACTTAAAACACGATGGAAAAGTGGGTGCAATTGCAATTTTTGTCGCCATTATCACCTCATCTGGCAACACTGAGAGAAACAGACTTTTGTGTTTGACATTCATTCACTCATGTCGCGCAGAGTGTACAGCACAGATTAAGACGCTGCTTAAAGTAGGTTTAAGGGACACTTGGCGAGAGTCTAGTTAGTTGCGGAGGGCTTTTGCTTAACTAATCTAGAGATATATAGATATATATAGATATACAGAGAGGTAGGCAGAGACCAGGAAATGCCACTTGTTACGATCCTCACAGATCACTTTCGGTTTCTCAATAGTCATAAAGATGAATGATAATAAATAATGTGATTATATACATTCACATGTAGAGATTTGACTTTATAAATCATAATTTAGTTAACATCCGTCTTAAGACAAACATAAGTCTCACTGAGAGCTGTTTTAGTGGAATCGTTTTTTTATCAATTAGACCGTAAGACTTTAAACGTAATATGAATGATACTGGACTTGAACAGGGCTATTTATAAAAGTATAGAAAACCAGTCAATGAGCATTGTCATTTATATCAGCCTTAGTTCTAGGACGGTTTAACAATTAGCTAAGTTTGTATTTAGCTATGAACTATTTAGTTGTATCTTATCCAATTTTTTATTTACAATTATTGATACAGCATGGGTATTTTGTATATAAGTGACTTGTCATTTATTTCCGTAAGCTGCGGGGGGAGCATGAGTTTCTTATCCTATCTAGATAGATAGGTTAAAATTTTAAAACATTACGATATTATATCCCACCCGCGAGCATGACTTCTCTTCGATATACATATCTTCCTTAGATAGGAGATAAGATAGACTTTTATTATTATCTACTTATTGGTATGACAACACTGAATCGGCAAATAGCGATGTCACGAAAATCACTATTTCATTCGTTCAATTTGCGTTTTTGACAGATTGAAATCTGATCTGTCTGTGATCTTTCCTTTACTTAGTCTGTGCTAGGTATCAAATAAAATGTAAATAAACAAACAAATAACGGATAATAGATGCTTAGATGCCGAAAATGAAGTAAGTACAAACGTTAATTTATACAATACTACAATAGTTGGAGATCCTTCCTACAAGCTCATACGGACATCACATCATATACAAGTCACTCATCGGCAAGAACTATAATATTTTTCTGTTTTAGAGGGCGCAGTAAACAAAATCAACTGGGGTTCGTTCGAGTATATGACGCTCCACAGTAATTTAGCCAACAATGAGTTTTCTGGCCCCATGGATAGCGAAAGGTTGTTGAAAGAGTGGGGCGCGTTGAGCCTTGTCGAAGGAGCATGGTCCCGACACGACTGGAGCAGTGGCGGAATGTAAGTGTTGATAGTACTTATTATCTAGTGATATATTAAGTTCAATACTTGACTCACCATCACCAACCAAGTACATCATCATCATCAGCCCTTGACGCCCACTGCAGGACATAGGCCTCCCTCATGGTTTTCATAACCATGAGAGGTTTTGCCATAATCGCCACGCTTGGCAGGCGGGTTGGCGATCGCAGTATGCGGTTGGAATGTCAGGTAGACGCTGCTGCCCGTCTCCTGGTAATTTATTTTCCTTAGTCGCCTTCTACGACATCCACGGGAGGAAATGGAGTGACGCTATTCTTAATCCGGCGCCACACGGCCAATAAATGCTTGACACGGTAAATAATATGCTTGTCAACTAATGCAAATGTGTACCTAGGCAATGCTCAGTGAATACCTACAGTATTTGGATAGATAGACCATAGAGGTCTATCCAGTATAGCGTCAATTTTTGCTCTTAGGGGCATCTAAAATAATTTTCGTAACATATCTTACCTTTTTTCTTTTCGTCTTAAGCTATTACATCATATTGGAATGTTTTGGACTCCTTTTTGATTATGCTCTTTATTTGTTACAGGATATTTTGAACGTTCTGACTACAATCATATTTGGTCTATGCTACAATCAATCAAATCTTACAAATAAATCAAATATTAAAACGAAGGAATATGTATGTACGAATTGAATATATTTTAAAATTAGCAGTAAAAAAGTCACAGCCCACCCTATTTTTTCAAAATAGTAACTCAAAATTGGATGCCTAATTACCCAAGTTCCACTATAGTTTTTTTATATTACATGCACAGGGGCATTCATTCAAGGGTTAAATATAATTTTGAACTATAGCAGCTCGTTGGGCTGTTGCCTAGCATAGGGAATGTTCCATTGAGCTGGCCATTCCTCCTCTACTGGGTTTCGGGCTCCACAATGGCAATGTGTGTACCGAGCCTCGGGAGTCTACTCGGCCTCTCCTCTGATGGGCGTCATCAGCCAAGGCAGGCTCAAGGGCATATCCAGAGTCTCCTAGGAAATGCATTACATTTTTTTTTTACTTCTTATTTTTTTGTTACAGATTACATCAAAGGTGAAGAACATATTAATTTGTTATTTGTTTGGAAAAAATTTCCCGTTTTCAGAAGAAAACATATCATGCTTCTTTTCTCCATTGGGTACCCAGTTATGTAGTAAACCACCTATTTCATTGTTTAAAGTTACAAAATAAATATTAGATTTACTTATAACCAAAAGCATTTTATTATTAACGGACTTCAAAAATGGAGGAGTCTGTGTCAAGCTTTTTCCAGAAAACTTCCTAGAAACCATACATTTGTAGTACTTAAATACACCATACATACTTAGGTACTTAGTAGAAGTTAGATATGATTTGTGGGGTGAGTAAATGGCTTGGGATGCAAGTTCATTAGAGAGAAATAATTTTTGCCGGTTTAAATCTTTGTTTTAGTTTCTTATTTTTTAATTTTTTGTTGACTGGTACATTTTACCTACTATTATTTTAATTGAGATAGGCACTGGACGACGGTCTGAGCAGGATGGCAGAGGGTGCTTGGTTGCGTGGAGTAGGGCTGAACGGATGTCAGTGAGCGGGTCCTTAAATCCCTGGAGACGGCCACTGGACGTCGGTCAGTGAGCAGAAACAGAGGAAGGGCACAAATGGGATGCGTAGGTGGCGCGAAGAGGCACCAGTGGACAAATCATGACAAATGTGATGATTTTATTCGTAGAATGAATGACAGAAACGCTAGATATAAGTTTATATGCCCCTCTCAAAAGTGGGATAAATTTAAATGAAAATACTGTCAAAAGTCGATGATATATCTTTTTATGTTGTCATCATGCTCGCATTTGCGATAGGGTTTATCTTATAGTGACAGATGTTTTTTTATCTCACGGCACTGGGATAAAAACGATGCATTGTGCTCGCGACGATAAGTTAACCTACTATAGACGTCAAAACTCGTTAAAACGGCCATTTTTTGTAGATAAACCGCCTCGATAAAATCTCATGCTCCCCCCGCTGCTTTCAAAACATTAATACTATGGCCGACTTAAACCACTTACCTCAATTTAAGTAGAATTTTACTAAAATTCTCCATATAAAATTCAATTTAAATGGCCATTTAAGTGGTATTTAAGAAGTGGTGCAAATTAACATAATGCCATGTCAGATTTTTTTGTATTTTATAATCAACCCTGTATATTATTATTAGATTGGAGTAGATTAGATTATAAATCTTTATTGCACATCATACAATTATAAAGATACATTAATTATTTTTATTAATTCTTCAGTGCACAAAGATAGTGTACAAAAGGTGGACTTATTTCTAATGGCATTTTCTACCAGCCCATCCGCGGGAGGTACCGCAGAGAGGCAAAAATGACTCATACATGTTTCGCAATTTTGGGACCGAAGATGATTGTGGGCCAGTTTCTGAATTGAGAATTTCGCTAAGTTAATAGTTAACTGTAGTGCTGTCTCTTCGAATTTTTCAGAAAAGAGCGTGACAGAACGTTACTTAAGTATTTACTCAGTGAAATTCTCAATTCAGAAACCGGCCCTAAATCGTGCACATTGCCACGTGCTTTGGTTCCAAACCACAACTCTGGGGCGCTAATACGTAAGTTCTCTACTGCATGGGGTTGTCCGATTTAACCTACTCCGAGCTGTGAAATACAAACATATTTTGAAAGTGAAAGTGAAAGTGAACTACATTTATTGCCAAAAACACACTTTATACATAAATAAAAAAAAGCGTCAAACATGGTTAACCCAGCAGAGTGGACAGCTACGTCGGTAACGTCATGTACAGTCGATAACACATCAACCTAACATTTTAGTTGAAAGTACATGGATGTAAGGGTTGATGTGCTGTAGACTATATGTAAAGGTCGATGTGATATTGTTTAGGGTCAGCCCTCCTATTCTGCCGTCCACAAGCTAAACGACGTTATCTTCAAAAATAAACTTTGTTGTCACGTGCAGAAAACCAGGGAAAAATAATAAAAAAATATGCTACTTGATAACTATACATAATTTGACTACACTTGAGGTATCAAAAGATAGATCTTTTTGAGGTAAAGCTAACCTTTAGTAACGATATAATTCAGCTTCACAAAAATATATTTTTGACGTTATTTCATAATTAAACTAATACAACGGCATTCTTCAGTTTTATATTCCGGGAAGTATAAGAGCTAGGCAAAATTAGGTTGGAGGGATTGATAGATTTATTTCTCTCAAAAAGTCAAAATCGACTGGACGGTATTTTAGCTTGTGGACGGCAGAATAGGAGGGCTGACCCTAAACAATATCACATCGACCTTTACGTATAGTCTACAGCACATCAACCCTTACATCCATGTACTTTCAACTAAAATGTTAGATTGATGTGTTATCGACTGTACATAACTGCATGTTTCACTTTCGTCCCAGAGTATGATTTCTTAACCTCGTTTTGAACTCTCACACAAATTTTCTACACAATTTAACCCCGAACAATAATGATCCTGATTTTTCAACCTGCGGTCGGTCTCTCACCCTTTTAAAATTATAATAAAATGTCAATTGCCTGTTCACAAGAAGCAGTTGACTGTTACAACAGGATATTAAGATTATGGAAACATTCAAAATGGCCCCTCAGAGATTTTATGTAGCGTGAAATGTGTTAAAATGCAAAGAAACCTATGAATTTGAGTTACGAGGTGTTGAAGTGGTGTCTGTTTGGTGTTTAATTGTGGTTTTTATTCCGAACAAGTGTAATAAAAATTAAGCATTCCTGTGAATATTGTTATTAGTTTCATTGTTGCCAAGATTTTTCAGTAGAGCAGAGTAAATCCTTTGGTTATTCAGATTGCTCAAAAGTTATTATTATATTTATCTATCTATATCTATTAGAAAAATGTGATTAGGAAGAAAAAGATATTAGAAATTTTTCTCATAGACTAGTACAATTCTTGACTGAAAGATTGTAGTAGCCATTTCGACATTTGTACTGTCATGTTTGTAGTTAATTTTATTTTGTTTATTTTAATATTTTATCGACATTGACCTTTTATTGTTTGCAAATATCATTATGACATTTGAATTTTTCATTAATTTCAAAAAGAGATTTGGACACATTTGACAATTTTATGGCGCACTCACTTAAAATATTTGTATGCCGACATTGGCAAAACATGCAGGAATTACACTATTTCATATTCTACCACCTTTTTAAAGTCATGTTTAACAAACAAATATCTTTATCTTTATCTGATGATCGATAATGCCCATTTTACGTTTCATAATTTGGTAAACGTATCTTTACACAATTTAAAAAGCTTATAAAATTCACCTTAGTATGAAACTCCATGATATTTCATTCAGGAACCCCCAAAAGCCGTTTAGAATCGAACTCAATTGCAATAAATCGGTATAGGAGCGCATCCGAACGAAACCTCTTTTCGAAAAAAAAAACTCTAAACTGAATCGAAGAAATAGAACGCTCGCTCCCGAACAAAAGTCTATTGAACATGTACGGACTTGCTTCGGGATAAAAAAGGAAAAAAAAAACATACAGCCAGCCAGCACCTGTTCGGACAACACCTGTGGAATATATTATAATATCCTGGTCCTACACTGTAGTGCGGCAGTGGTTCGAAGCGAGCACGGGATTGGGAAAAAAGTGGAAGATTTTTTTTTCTGTCCGTCGATTCCGGTTTTTATAACAAAGATTTTGTCATTGATTTTACTGTTAGCAAGTTTTTGGAAAAAACATTACGGCTTTGATATTGCAGGATCTTTTTTCGCGTTTATTGTCTTAATTACGCAACTACTAACACTCTTTAAAAATGTTAAGACAACTTGTTCAAGTAGGTAGATAGTGAAATAAATATATCTACTGTTTATAAATAGTGATTTATAAAACAACAATTAATTGTTTATTCTTTAATTACGTCACCTTACCCTACTTTAAGTTTACTATATTGAATTTGTAATTAAATCCTAACTTTCTACTTACTTTCAATTCATAAGCAGCCTACATACCTCCCACTGTAGGGCACAGGCCTTCTCTCAGAGAGAGAGTACGGGCGTTTCAATTGTTTGCAATAAACTATGTCCACTCTTGTATTTCTAACAAACTCTTCCGAACAGAGTCTCAAATTGGCCAAACGCAATGTAAATGTACGACCATTTAAACTAGACTAGAAAAACGACTTGTCTGCCGATCACTTGTTAGAAATAAATAAATAGCAACATTAGCATAATACTAGAAGCGCAAAACAAAACTACACTAATAGTTCACTTCACTACGACGTGTTTTAGATCTGTCTGCTTTACGGGTCAAATGAATTTGTAGGCTCAGTTAGCTAAGCATGCCCTTATAAACCTCACGTTAATAATGCCTTTTTCTATTCTTTGTCAGAAACTCTCCTCTATTCTGCTCAATTGCAATCGAGAGCAACGAACCGCTGAGTTAGTAGAGGTGAATTCGTGAATATGCTCTATTTATATGAATATACATAAACTCACGCCTGTATTCCAGAGGGGCAGGCAGAGACCAGGGACTGCCACTTGCCACGTTCTTGACGGACCACTTTCGCTGATTGACGAAACAAATACATCGAGCGAATATGGGTGGAAGGGCCGGTAAGGGACGTCCCAGGCGGGCATACTTCGACCAAATAGGGGATTTATGATCAAAGAGCAAGATAAAAAGTACCCGAAATCGGCATGCGTGCATGCAACGACTAATGAATGTTGAGTAAGCGATAGTGTGCTTTACTACTTACTGGAGAAATTGTGGTGTATCTGTTTTTTTTCCGTCAATGGTTGTCTGGAAGAAATTACTTTTAGTAATAAGGCCGCCAATTGTACTGAACTGTATTATTGTTAAATTCTCATATGTAATTCCTGGTGCACATACAATAAAGAATATTCTATCTATCTATCATTGTTCGGTGAACTGCACAGTGGGCACCATGGTCCAATCAAATTTTCCGATCGGTGATAAATATGTTATTTATAAAAACTACATTCCTTAAAACACGTTAAAAACGCCGATTAAAATAGTCTGTGGTGGAGATTTCACAAGGAAAAGATGTAGCCACAGATTAAATAAACTGAGTTTTAGGTTGGTTTCAGAGGAATCGTGTTTTTATAAATAAGGCCGTCATTCTTTAAGCCAAAGGCGCGTTGTATTGTAGCAACTCCGATTTTAGGGGCTTAAGCAATCGAAAATGCAATTATCAGTTAAAAATATATGAATTATTGGATAAATAAGAAAAATAAGTATGATTTTCCGCGTGGCGCCGGATTAAGTATAGCGTCACTCCATTTCCTTCCGTGGATGTCGTAGAAGGCGACTAAGGAAATACATTACCAGGAGACGGGCAGCAGCGTCTTCCTGAGATTCCAACCGCATACTGCGATCGCCAACCCGCCTGCCAAGCGTGGCGATTATGCCAAAACCATTCATGGTTAGCAAAACCATGAGGGAGGCCTATGTCCTGCAGTGGGCGTCAAATGGCTGATGATGATGAAGTATGATTTAGTCTTAAAATGTAGAAAACATATTTAAATGCACTTACTTCATTTTCTTTGTCTTTAAATAAATATCTTATTCCACGTAAGTTTGAAAATAAAAAAAAAAATATTGCTTTTAAGCGATCACAGTACTTTGGATAATTTAAAATTCTAAAATATTCAAGGTTAAACCAATAAATTAACCTAAGCGATCGAAATGGTATTAGCCTTGTTAGATTCAGTGTAGAACTGGACAGCCACCATCAAATTAAAAATGAATTTATCGATTGTTATTTTCTAAGCTTTTAATTGCCTGCCCAACTTTCCAAAAAAAGATCTGATCCATCGGAAAGTCACAATGACAATCGACAATCGATATTCGTTCATCTCCCTTACAAAAAGTAATAGTTATCATGACCATTGGTCCGTTACTAGGTTTTCTTACAATGTTCTTCTTCTTTTGAGTTGACTTTCGTATGACAGGCGATAGATACTTAATTACTCACTCAGCGGTGACTTTTTAGTCACCATACAAAAGTACGTACCGACATAAAATGTACTGATGTTATTTATAAAGGCAAGATTCCTCTGAAACACAGGACTATGAGTTGACTTTCGTATGACAGGCGATAGACACTCAGTTACTCACTCAGCAGTGACTAAAAGTAGGTACCGACATAAAATGTACCGATGTTATTTATAAAGACACGATTCCTCGGAAACACAGGACAACGAGTTGACTTTCATATGACAGGCGATAGACACTCAGTTACTCACTCAGCGGTGATTAAAATTACGTACCGACATAAAATGTACCGATGTTATTTATAAAGACACGATTCCTCGGAAACACAGGACTATTTGAATGAAGTTTAAATAGTCTGTGGTAGAGTCTTTGGATATTATTTAATTTATAAAAACACGATTCCTTAAAACACTCGATAGACGTCGGATAAATAGTCTGCTGTAGAGACTTAAAAGGTAAATACTACCACTATTTATACTGAGTTTATGGAGTATTTTAAGCAATTTTCTTTTTATAATAAGACTGTTAGTACTGAACAAAATTGGATACATACTTGCTTGGTGTATTTTTTTTTTTTCATATTATTTGCTGTGCACTGTGATATACTTACCATGTTCGATGATAATTGGAAAACACTGCTGATTATTTCAGGATCTAATAAATATATTGAGTGAAGTTTAGACTATCTCCATAGAGCATTTTAAAAATATGATCTGTTACTTGGCCGGCACATTTTACATAACAAAAAACACGACCGTACGACATCTGTCTAAATTATTTAAGTAGATAAAGAAATCATCTTAGTAATGCTTTTTCTGTGTAAATTTTCCCTTACTAATTTTGTATTCTTGAAATAACAGAAGATACCATAGCAACACGTAGCACGTGATCTTGTACCTGATAAGTCTGATTATGATACATATGATACACCAATGATCGTTAATATATATGATATAAATATCTAAGATGTGCCATTTGATTGAAACTTATATTCTCGTGAGCAAAAATAAAAATTATTTTGCAATAAAACTCACAAAAAACATCTTCTAACAACTGCATTTTTTTCTTCATTTCAGACCACTTTCAGACGCAACATTACAATTGCAGTTTTCGTTTTCTACGCTCACGAGTTGTGCGATCTCGCTTTCCGTCGCGCGCCGCTTCCTCGCCGCTCTAGTCCATTGCCAATGCTACTTCGTGACTCGGACCACGATTTGGAGCACTTAGAGTTCGTTCCACTGCATTTGGTTCATGTTTCCAATACGTGCAAGGACCTTGGTTTTGTACCTCGCTTTGTACTGGTCTAGAATTGGTTGTCTGTCGTCAGGTTTACTTGATTTGTTATTTAACTTGGTTTTACGGCGTTAGTTGGGTGAACTCAGTTGAATTGAAAGATATTTCACTGATGTTTTATAAAATATTGTTTATTTCAAATTCCCGTTACTATATACTGCTGGGATTAGAAACACAAACAAGGTTATGGGCTTACGGTGGCACTTAACTTATTTCATAGTTGAGAAAATAATAATATTATTACTTTTAAACTATTGAGAATTCTTATTTTGTAAAATCACAAAAATGTTTAAAATTCAATTTTAAGTTGTAGAAAAGTATATTCTAAAAGCTGTACATGTACTTTTTACACAGTAAACATTTTATCATAATTTACAATGCAAACAGAACAATTATTACAAAAGAAACAAAAATGTTGTTTTCGTGGCTATGTCCAAATTGTTATTCAAAACTTATTGTAATTAATACGTACAACTTTACACTAAATTATATTTTCACTAAAAATAATTGAACAAATCATATGACGCAATTTTTCCTTCATCTACATAATTGTTTCGTGCAGATATTTTCAGAAATTTTCATTAACGAACTAATATTTGGCGTCTCATGAAAGCAAAATTTTGAATAATAAAAATCCACTAAGCAAACATGTTGACTATAACGATTATTTGGAACTTAAATAAAATTTGAGATCCATTTTCCATACAAAACAAAGTACCTACATAAATGCTATTCGATGAATATGAAATTATGTATAAAAATTTAAATGTCGCATAAAATTACGCTAAAATTGATCTTATGTATGAAATTGTTAAAAAAATAAGAGATCAAATGAAAATAATGAAACTAAAAATTAAACTTAACAACACATGTAACACCTTAATAGACCTTTAGAAGCAGCGTTCAAGGTATGGATTAAAATTTACAGTAGAAGCCAATTAATTACAAAAAGTTATAAGAATTGTAAAATATGATTCCAAAAATATGTCCCTGACTAAGTTTTGTCAGTTATGATAAATGCACTGCGTATCAAAATATACGATAGAGTTAAAACACTAACTATTGGCAATAAAGATATAACTTGCTATCGGAGACGTTTGTCGAACTTCACTCAAATTATTTTCGAGAACAACGTGTGCTTAAAGCGTTGAAGAAGCAGCGGAAAAAATGTTAGCAAAATCAAACGAAATGAAATATTTTTTGCTGATAAAATACCTCATTTCAATTTGACGAACCACCAGTTACAATTTAAGTGCAGTTTGACACAACATCCATTACAGTATAAAAAAAACAGAAATGTACAGAAACGGATTGGACTTAAAAATACTTAACAACAGTCCTGACCTGCTTTGCAGATCACCGTTAACAAATACTTAACTACCACAGAATTTTATACAAACACCATTTTATCTGATGGTATTGAAGAGCGAGGACGCTAACGACACTTTTATTATGGCCACGACCATCACTAAGTTGACGATGTAGGTCGAATTGCATCTTAAGTGGTAAGGTGGTGTTGGGTTAGTCTCCCTCGGACACTCACCTCGCCTGGTTTCCTGGACTTCTGGCTGTCTCGCCACCAGGATGTGACACAACACTTCGTACAGTTCTGTTAGCAGTCGGTTGAGTCGTGAAAAGTTCTCTTCGGAGGCTTCCCTCTCACTGGGCAGGTTGAATGCTATAGCCATGGCTGTGGATCCTGTCGCTCTTTTCTACGGAAGAAGCGCGGACAGTAAGCCGATTGTTGTGTATGCATAAATGTTATGGTTTCCACCTGCGGACGTCGTCGCTTGACGTATTCTTTTAACTTCGGCCAGAGTTTCAGACGATCGGTGTAGTTGTAATTAATTTTTGTAATCACTTTTCAGTGTCAGTTTTTTTTATATTTTTATTATTACCTTTTTATTTTCGATGTTTGGTGAAAAATTTGCTTAGAAAAGTCTTTTAGTATTTCCGACAATTTATCTTCTCATAAAAGTTCCAACTTCACTTTCAGGAATTTTCTACAAAATGGCACGGCTTAGAAAAGTTTCTATGACACTTGTATTCACTTTCTTCTTCGGTAGATACTTAACAATTTGGCTTCGGAGAGATCACCAAGTCCTTCGCGCACTCAGAAAATCACGAGTCCACATAAATAGTTCTGAACGCAAATAACGAATGTCCGCAAAGTGATCGCAGCCGACATTGTTCTTAATTCACTCGTGCTAAACAGCGGGGGCGATGACACAGATCACTGCTGCACTGCGTCGACTCGATGTAAACAAACTCCAAGTCTAGCTCGCGAAACGCGGACGCGACAAGGGAACACCGCTCGACGAAGTCCAAGAGCAGAATGCACGTGCGACGGCCACAGAAGCGAGTCGTGTAATAAGGGATAATACGTCGGGCACATCATTACCTCGACGCGCGCCGTGGCATGTATTAGTGCGGTGCATCGCGTCCGTATGAACGCACACAGCGAAAAGCTATTTGATTATAAATAGTACAACGCACGGTAGCACGTTCCCTTCACACTCAACCACTACAATCAGCGTCACACGCCACTTCTGCGTCCCTTTCCGTCTGACGCTTTACCGTATCGTCCCTCTCTTTTAGCTTGGATTACATCATGTAAACATCAGCGCTTGAGAACGCTACACCTTCCTGCTCTGGTTCACTACTGCACTCCATTAGCGAGAGAGAGGGCGACAGCGGTAAGCTTTTAGATTTTGTGCCAAGAAAGCGCGCCAAAATGAATTGGCCAATCGTGACTCGTTTTGCCGATGGGGTGAGGTGACGTAGTGTGGGCCCAAGTGCACGGGGTTGTTAGTCGCTGCGAGTTCACTCGGCTTCGGACTGGCTACCGGTGTTCAACTGTTCGACAGAATACGTTATAACGCGACGCAAGAATAATAATATACGGTTTAACGACTCTTTGTTCTTCGCAGATAGACTAGAGACCTAAAGCAGGTTAGTTTAGGACCGGGTCCGTTTTATTCGATGGTGTGGCATTAGTATTAGCAAATGTGTTTTATTTGCGGTAATCCTGCTTTGAGTACGTTTGCTCGGTTTGTGTTCTAAATGGTTTTACCCGTCGCGGTTTTGACGTAGTTTTGTGTAACTTTAGCGGTTGTTTTCGGGTTTATTGGCTTTTAGAGCCGAGTGAAATCCTTTGTTGGTTTTAAAACCGTACGTTGCTATTTATGTAGTTGCGGTGAAGCAATAAAATTGTTAATGCGCGTTTAATACATTGAAAAGTTACTCCGCCCGCGATTTGATTTAAGAAAGTGCAAAAATAAGCTTACGTTAAATATTAGAAAAATGAAAATTAGTTACAATGTTAAAAAATACTAAAAACAATTACGAAAAATATCCTACACAAAATTTACTTGCTAAGTAAATAAAAATAAAAGTGAAACATAATTTAAAAATTTTAAAAAGTATTTCCTTTAAAGTATAAAAAAGCATAACAAAACAAACAAACAGCAAATTGTGCGAAATAAATAGAACCGCCAATCTTACAACGCCAGTAGTATTTCATGTTTTTCAGCCAAAATGCTTGCCAAAAGAAGAAAAGTAAGTATATTTTATGTGTCCTAAGTATATTTTATTCATCCATCATTATACTCACCACAAAATCACTGGATGGCAAAATCCACAATCAAATATTATAACTTTTCTTAAAAAAAATTGTCCACACAAGCGTTCCTCTTTGCAACTTGACCACCACTATACGCGCCACCCAAAACTTACAAGTTTTAACATAACACTTGGTCATTGACTTTTTATTATTAGTCACTGACCGCGCATTTAAAACTAAATTATTGCCCAAGGATTTCCCAATTAGGTATTAATTTTTTTATGGACTGATTGGCATAATAACATCTGGAAATGATAATCAGCTTATGTTTATGCTTTTCGTTCCATAAAAGTTGTGCGATAAATAAACAAACTAGGTAGGCAAGTATATTTTAGGAGATTTAAGTGCCACAAAAGTTATTCATCTAAAAGTTCACTTGCAAAATTGTATATAGACAAGATTCGTACTTATGTTGAAACTCACCATTGGATTTGAATATATACGTATTTGGAACTCTTTGCAGATGAAACTTTTTCAAATAGTTAACGACTTGTGTGTTCTCTGCTTCCTGCCCATTTTCTGAAAAACGAATTGTATGCTGAAATATTTTTATCTTAATCCCAGCAATACATTATAGGAGTATAATTTATATTCATTCTAGGTGATTTCAACAGTTCGTAAATTAAAAGAAAACTACTCACCAATCTATATTTACATCACTACGCAGGTTGTGTGAGCGTACCTTCTTAGTTAGTTAACACCTACAAGTACAACACAAGTAAGACCTTACGAGAGCAGAATTAAAAATAAGCCTGCGTCGAAAGGAAGGCAGATGAAACGGGTTTCAATATCATTCAAGTTCAGACATGTTTTGTAAGCGATCCGATGAGTTAGCAACCAGAATCTAGGTCAGATGACTAAGCCTGGAGATGAGATGACTAAAAAATATTCTGTTTTAATTTATTCTGCGCACGACTTGAAGAGGTGAATTATTTTCTTCCAGCATTTTTTTTGCACTAGGTACCTACAAGAACTCATGCTTGTATCCCTAGGAAGAGACAAGAGTTTGCTATCAGCCACAATCCTGAGCAACCTCTTTCGCTGCAAGCACGCTTACTTCGGGTACCAATTTTACATGCTTTTACGATACAATAAAACTCGTAAAATTATTATGAGTCCAAAAATTCACAACAGAGGGAAGTTTAAAATATAAATATCTACAATAAAGCCGACTTCTACCACTTCTTAAATGTCACTGATGTTTTCATTTAAATTGACTTTTGTGTGAATAATTGCTCCCGACGCATAATGACCAATATTTTTTATTTGAAACTCGCATATTGACCAATACGCAGAATGACATATCATAAACGCGAAATGTCCAATATTTATCACTTATCAGTTTATTCTTGCCGCTCCCGACGCATAGTGACCAATATTTTTCGTATTTCACGTCTTTTCCTGTTTCAACAAATGTCTCGTAATACGAGTATGTCATTTTGCGAGTAGCCATTTCACGTATTTTTTCTTAACATAAATGTGTCTTTTCTTTACAAAAATGTGTCGTATTGCGTATATGACATTATGCGTCGGGAGCGAATAATTTTAGTTAAATGCTGTTTAAGCCACACTTAAGAAAGTGGTGCAAGTCAGCCTAGGTCTAACTTATGTTGGTGGTCAAGACCACAGAACAGATATTTCCTATGTTCTGTGGTCAAGACCACACGATAGTTGTGCCAGACAAAGAACACGCCGACGTTATTTTTATAATTGAACTCTTACCCGAAAAAATCTAATGGAGAGTTTATAAACGTCCCCGTTTCCTGTTCACTACGAATCGCATTCGTCACGTTGACCACCAGATTGTGATGCTACTACTTAGTCACATTTAAAATCTTTGTATCAGCATTTGAAAATCTGGACAGCGGTATGAAGTTTTCAAAGTTTAGGGCTCATCATCATCATCATCGTCATCATTCAGCCACAAGAAGTCCACTGCTGGACATAGGGCTTCTCCATGGATTTCCAAAAAGACCGGTTGGAAGCGGCCTGCATCCAGCGCCTCCCTGCCCCTTGGATGAGGTCATCTGTCCATCTTGTGGCTGGTCGTCCTACGCTGCGCTTGCCGATATGTGGTCTCCATTCGAAAACTCAATATTAGGGCTCAATATTGACACTATTCTGAAAAATATGCCAACAATTAATGATGTTGACATATCACCAACACCAAAATTGTTGACATATTTTTCAGAATATTGTCAATATTGTTCCTTTGACTTTGGAAACTTTACAGCGCTATGGCCAATTTCAGTTGCTTCATTGACACAGAGATTTTTAATGCGATTTGGGTATCCGCAACTCGACTGCAAACGAGCCTATTTTTCAAATATTTCCGGAAAGAAAATTGGAAAATATGGATCTTAAATCTGTAGAATTCTAAAGGACCGGGTCGGGCCACCGTAACGATGCTTTTTAACTGTTATTTTCGAGGTCATAATCTGACAGGTTAAACCATATTTTTTAAGAACACATTTTTACACCTCATTCTAGTCCAAAAGTTATATAATATCTGAAGAGCCAGAACGTCAGGATAATTAACAAAAAGACATAAAAAGAAACAATACATACTCCAAATAAAGTGTAGAGCTCAAAAACCATATTTAATTAAATAAAGTATATTTTGAAGTAATAAATTGACATACAATCACACATTCAGAAGTTTGGATAATGTTAAACGAGAAATAACGTTTCACTAGATGGCGTCACTAGTAGTATTGTAAAACATAACACACTTCATTTCAATCAAGGATCGTGTATATTTTGGAAGTAGCCAAAATATACTTTTTCAACAACTTCATTTTTATGTTTTAGCTAGGAATGGATGTAGGTATCTCAATCTGTTTTGTTAATACATTTTTTTATAGAAAAATATTTCTGTACGTACCTAATATGTGATTAATTTATTAAGTTTTATAGAAACGAAATTTTCTAAGTGTTTTTACATCAAGCAACTAAAGCTAAGATATTGGTGAATGACATTAATATAAAACAAAAATTGAAAAGACTGACAATGTTATTTATATCCTTTGAAATAGTTCAAAAATGCAGTTTAAATGGTCTGTGGTAAAATCTTTCCCTCATAGACTGTTTAAACTACATTTGATTTTTGTTATAAGGAGTCGTGTTTTTCCATTTTTGTACCTAAAAATCTAGTTTTTGCTTCAAATAGACACCTATATCTAATTTGTAACGTTCATTCAGTCACAGTATCTGTGTTACAACGAAAAAAGTTTTTGATACTTAGCATAAGCAGCCTATATACGTCCCACTGTTAGGGCACTTCTCTCAGGGAGAGAGTACCATCACCACGCGTGCCTACCGCGGATTGGCGATTTTAAGCGCTGAGGTACCTATGTGAATAGCTCGAGTATCTGAGGTCTTTTCACCATGTTTTCCTTCACTGTTAGGGAGTGGTATTGCTACTATAACTTCACAATTGTAATACCATAGAAAACTAAGTTCGAACCTGGGTCTCTTGCTTCCGAGTCCAATGTACTACCCTCTAGGCTACCACCGCTGTGGTGTTTTGATACTTACCATTTCATTTTATCTTATCAGCATCTACAGAATAGTTAGAATTAACAAGATCATTGACTTCATCTGTGGCTGCCCCAGTCAACCAAACGCTACCTTAATTTCCTTTCATTGTGCCGTGTCAAGGAAAGGGCCAGCTCTCGCCTCTCAACGATAATCGTAGCAGCTACTGCGGTACGATTTCATACTTGAGAGGGGTTTGCTGTGATTGACCTTTATAATGCGTTTGTGGCTTGCAGCCTTATAGAATAACGAAGTCAATTTGTCCTATGTCGCCTTTTCATCTTAGTATTTTTAAGAGATATGGGAGGGAATTCCACCGGAGGTTATGGTCACTCATATTTAGAGGTTATAGTTTACCTTATGTAAAAGGGAGCACGCTGCTTGCCGTCGTACAGGTACAAACGACAGCACATCAACATTTGCATGCAACAGGTGAATTCTGATCAGTTACGTTAATGATGACATTGCTACAAAAATGTTAAGGTTGACTCGCTGTCGACTGTACTACCTAGTTCGGGAGGCCGAGGCTACACTTCGAATGTAAAATGTATGTCCATCAGCATCATCCATCATCATCCATTTAACTCCCTCTGCAGGACATAGGCCTCCCTCATGGTTTTCCAATACTCCTGGGCTTGTGCCACCCGCATCCGGCGACTCCCTGCCACCGTAACCAGGTCGTCATATCATCTAGTGGGGGGCCTGCCCACGCTGCGTCATCCGGTCCGCGGTCGCCAGGTCAGAACTTTTCCTCCCCAACGGCCATCAGTTCTCCGAGCTCTGTGCCCCGCCCACTGCCACTTCCACTGAGCAATTCTTCGAGCTACATCAGTAACTCGGGTTCTTCTGCGGATCTCCTCATTCCTGATTCAATCACGCAGTGAAACTCCTAACATGGCTCTATTGCTCGTTGGACGACCCTGAGCCGTCTTATGAGGCCCATAGTCAACGACCAGGTCTCACGTCCATAAGTCATCACTGGCAACACACATTGGTTATACATATACCTTGGTCTTGAGACAAAATATTTTTCAGTTTCTCGAACGCTACCCATCGGAGCTTTTTTTTTCTTCTTTTAGTGTTGCGACCGGCGCTGATGTTTTTGTGAATATTGTCATAAATCGCGAATCTGTTATGAAACCTAGTAATAGTGTCATGAATAAAGAGGCATTTACTGCCTACGTTTCATGTTTCAGAAGGTTGCGCTAAAAAATAAATAAATAACTTCCACGCAACACAATCGCTTCTCCTGGTCCCAAACTAGGATCATCATCATCATCAACCCATTATGTCCCCACCGAGGGGCACGGGTCTCTTCCCTGAGGAAGGTATAGGCCATACTCCACCACGGGGGCCAAGTCCGGATTGGTGGAGGCTTGTAGACTAGTGGCTCGTCTACTGTCAGAAGTTGTCAAGCCGCCCTAAGGCCTCTGACTTGGCTTAACGACTGCCATCTATTGACGGCAGCCGGCACCAACAGCTTAACGTGCCTTGCGAAGCACGGAACCGCTCGGAAAAATGCCACTACCGTTAGGCATAGACGGCGACCCATCCATGCACTGAACGCGCCCTGTGTTGCTTAACCTTCGTGATCGTTTAAGATCACTCAGGCAGCCGGGGCTACGAGCGATTCCAAACTAGGATACCTTGTGCTATTGTTACTCGGCAAGGACATCACAAACGTGGAAATACACCCAGACTAAGGCCATTTGTAGAAATGCACGGCGGCCCCCACTAGGAATCGCACCCACGACCTCCGGCATGGTAATCAGGCGTGATCGCGCTAGACCAACGAGGCAGTCAACAATTTAACAATTAACTGACATTATCAAATTATAGAAAGGCAAAATAGTACTAAGAAATAGCTTACAACCTCGGCCACCACTCTGTGACCGCTCTAGTCCACCGACACTTATATGAAAACTGAACAATTTTTATCTAAGTCATTTAGTTCATCTAGGCCCTATATCGTTATAATCCACACGGTAGGGAACAGGCCTTCTCTCAGAGAGAGAGAGTATGGGCTTAATCACCCCGCGTGTCCGCTGAGGTATGTGAACACCTCAGACACTCAAGTTTCCTCACAATATTTTCCTTCACAGGTAGCGAGAGGTATTATTACCATAACTTCAAAAACGTACGCAACTTAGAAAAAAAAGTCGTTGGTACATGCCGGGATTCGAGCCCACGACCTCCCGAATGAGATGCTGGCGTTCTACCGCTTCGGGCTTTACCGTTGCGATCGATCCAATGCCTGGTATTTATATGACGATCATGGCAAAAAGCTTTTTGTGCAGCTCTTATTATGACCCATTAAAGTGCATTTTCCCATTTACTCTGTTATCTGTTACGATCAGTGTCATCGTTACTGCGAAGTTTATTTGATGACTCTCCCATTGTTACTCCAGTTATCATATGAGCAAACCTGAATCAACCAAGATACGGCAACACGCATTTGTTTTAAAAACTTCCAATCTTATTTATAAAAAATCAACCCCACTAAAACAATCCCATTTAAACGGAGTTAAAGTTAGTTTATAGAAGGTTTATGGCGGGAATTTATATTGTATATTGTAAGCTCAAGACTCCGTCTTGAGGGTATCTGAGTGGGATCGACTTTTTATAAATAAGACTGTCGAACTGTAACTGTCAACTAAACCAAATGTAGTAAACGCTTTAAAACACACACAGTTTTGCACATAGGCCAGCTTAATGCTACTTAGCACTATCTACCAGCTAACCTAAGTTATGACGAAAACATTAACAGGTATTGCAACCTTCTTATATTATATATACACATCCTAAATATATACAATACAATAAACAACATATTATATTTTTTTTCATTTGAACAATGGACATAACACATACTTTTTTATGTTTCAAACCAGTCCGATGTTACAAAATAAAATACGCCTGCTTTAAGATAAGATAACATAAAGATATCCGTGTGGCGCCGGATTAAGAATAGCGTCACTCCGTTTTCTTCCGTGGATGTCGTAGAAGGCGACTAAGGAAATCAATTACCAGGAGACGGGTAGCAGCGTCTTCCTGAGATTCCAAACGCATACTGCGATCGCCAACTCGCCTGCCAAGCGTGGCGATTATGGCAAAACCCCTCATGGTTATGAAAACCACGAAGGAGGTCTATGTCCTGCAGTGGGCGTCAAAAGGCTGATGATGTTGATGATAAAACAAGATAAGAATATTCTTTATTGCACACAAGAAACGAGAGATACAAAATATGAAAGTTACAACAAAAAATTACTATGGGCGGCTTTACACCCTTGACTTACTATACTCTATGCTTTACGCTGTTTATTAAATATATTTGTGTAAAGAACATACGTCGTCGACATAGCCCAGCGGATTAGTAAGTTGAAGTGGCAGTGGGCGGGGCACATAGCACGCAGAACTGATGGCCGATGGGGACGAAAAGTTCTCGAATGGAGAACACATATCGGCAAGCGCACCATTAAATAGAATGCTGCGAACTTAAAATGAGTGCTGGAGTAAATTAAATTTGGATATTTATCATGACAGCCTTGGCACATTTAAGTCTAAATTAATTCCTAAAATCTGAAAAATAAATTGTATAAAATTTCTTAATTGCATGCATAAAACTGTACTATCGCTTTGTTACAACAGTTTGAATCTAAGTACCGTCCTAAATGTTGTAGTTTTCATAAAAGTAGAGTACAAATGCTGTGTATACCTTTAATTGGCATAATCGCTAGCCCTAAGTCACATTTATTATAAGCTTTGTTATGTTTGCGTGCTTGCTGTTGGTGTACCTAATAAATAAAAATAAAAAAAAATAAATAAAAGCGCAGAATAGGACGACCAGCCACAGATGACCTTATAAAGGGGGGCAGGAAGACGCTGGATGCAAGCCGCTACCAACCGGTCTTTTTCGAAATCCATGGAGGAGGCCTATTAAAAGAACATACAAAAGTAGATAAAAATATTTCTTCTTTTTATTGTATAAAAAACAGACAATAAAAGGAAGGAGCAGACTTTTTTAGCGCTACAACAGTTATCCTCGTAATAAAAGTTTTGTAGGATAGAATTATTATTTTTCATCAGAATCCGTCGTTCCTACCCTTTTATCTTTATTTCAAAAGTTTATAACCCTCGTTAGATGTAAAATTAGGAGTAAATAAATTAATAGACTATGATGAGATCTTGTTATCAACACTTAAATTACAAAATAATCCAACCCAAATCCGTATCAATCCTGTAATGAGGTTGGAGCATTACCATGTCAGGAATTAATTTTCCAATAGGCTCTTGTCAATAGCCTATAATTCAGTCAATCCGGACACACCTGCGCGCTTGACAGATATTGCTACTTATGTTAACCAGCAGACTTATATTAATAATACCGTCTTTAAATAAAACTATAAATAAATAAATTTACCAAGTGAAAATACAACCAAAAATAAATAAAGTCGACAAATACGCACACACACACACACACACACACACACACACACACACACACACACACACACACACACACACACACACACACACACACACACACACACACACACACACACACACACACAAACTTACTTACCACACGCACCGCACGCACGCATGCACGCATGCACGCGTGCGCTAACACATACACACACACACACACACACACACACGCACACACTTACTTATTTCTTCTTGGTAGACTCTTAAGTCAGGTCCAGACAGAGAGTACTACCTATCCCCGTCATCATAGCGGCCACGATGCCTTGTTTCTCTACATTAGGAGTGTAATTAGTAAAAACGCGATTGACAAATACACAGGAAATGTCATCACTGAAGCTTATTTGACAGATTTTGACTGCCTCGTTGGTCTAGCGCAATCACGTCCGATTACCGTGCCGGAGGTCGTGAGGTGACATGCTACAGGCAACAGGCAACAGGGACTGTTGCCGTTATTAATATCGAGCAAAAAACGGCAAAAAAAATCCTGATTCACTTACTTAGTTTTTGTCCGGAATTAAGACATAGACATCTTTATTCATAATTATTAATCATATTATAAGCGGCCTATATACGTCCCACTGTAGGGCACAGGCCTTCTCTCAGAGAGAGAAAGTACCTCGCGTGCCCACCGCGGATTGGCGATTTCAAGCGCTGAGTTATGTGAGTAGCTCAGACACTCAGGTTTCCTCACGATGTTTTCCTTCACCGTTAGCGAGTGGTATTGCTACTGTAACTTCACAAATGCACATAACTTAGAAAACAAAGTCATAGGTAAATGCCCGCACTGGGAATCGAACCTGGGTCTCTCGCTTCCGAGTCCAATGTTCTACCCACTAGGCTGCCACCGCTCTTCATAATTGTTAGTTACACGTAAATTAATAATTCGGACATAATAATTACACTTCACAATAAGTTAATAATGTGAAGTGCTTACGAAAGTTTTTCTTCGATAATAATTTCAATTACGAGTATGTTAATAATTAAATGTGTGGTACATTTCGCTTAACATATCAGCGCTGAAGTTTCAATAGCACTTATCATATTTTAGAGTTGGCATTGTCTTGATTTTCCCATGCTCTCGCTTAACTACCAGATTCACAAGCATGAAAGTAAGAGTACTTAGTACGCTGTAATGCACTAACTACTACTGCGTCCAGCCAAATGATATGGATTCACGAAATAACAGGTGCTGTTTCTACGATAAAATCTCCCATCATAACTCTACACGTTGGTGGATTATTGCGGGCAGAACTCTACGGAGCGGCTGCGATGGAGTTTTGCAAAAAAAAAAAAACATTTGAAATAATTCTCGAGTTTTCTATAATTATAATTTGTTTCAACAACAGCCCAGTGGGCCAATTGCCTTGTAAATACGACTGGGAAATTTCAGAGAGACTAGCAAAGGACCGGATGGGTGGGCATGAAACAGAAAAATCCTATTCGCAACAGTACCGGTTTATGTACCGGTTAGGCAGACAAATATTTGTCACCTGAGCTATGCTGTACTATGTCTATGCAATTTAACCAGCAAAATAGTAACAAACATCTCACCAGGAATCGATTATGTAATTTATGTGACTACGCTACACATAAACTCACTCTGTATCAAACATTATACTAATCGCGACCTTGGCAATTCTATGACAAGTCGGATTCCGCGGGCCGAATCGAAACGCGGAAAACTGCTCTAGATACATCTTCGTCTCAGTACAATGAACTCTTCACGGGCGCTGCCCGCTAATCTGTGCGCATCAAGCCAGATTGCAATTTATTAGCGCAGCCGCGCCGCGACATGTGGCCAGCACGCGACGGACTTTTTCGAATTTAGAATTTCAAACGCAGAAACAAGAGACGATAACGCCAAAATGCAAGTTTGCGACAAATTGGAGGAAACGATTGGCTTGCACGGTCTGGCTAGTCGTACTTACTTTTTTTCTCTGCAGTTTGAATTTGGAATCGAAAGTGAGTAAAAAAAACCTGTAAAGTCAATGATGTCTGCATTTTTATGAAGTTTTGTGTTTTTTTATTCATAAAATTACTTTGTTTTCTACTTAGTGCACCGTCATTTTTCATTGTTGACCGCAGTGTAGGAAGTTCGTCTTGCGCCGCCTTGTTCGTTCACCTGAAGATTTAAAGTCCGACAGAATGAGGATGGCCAAGGACAAAAAGAAGTGGCACGTCTTGGCGGAGGTCTATGTCCAGTAGTGGATGAGTATGGCGGACTGATGGATTGGGTTGGAATATTTAATAAGTAATAATTTTTGGTGGTAGCGCAGAGATAGAACGCTCTCCTCACATTCGCCCGGTCCTGTGCTTATTTTTTAAATGATGTCTGTGGATTTTAGTAACAATACCACTCGCTAATTGTGAAGACATCGTGAGGAAACCTAAGTGACTGAGGTGTTCACAAACCTCAGAGCTTGCAATCACCATTCCGCGGTGTGCACGCGTCGTGAAAGTACTTCTGTGCAATGTTATGGGACTTATGCTGGCAGACAGAAATCATTAGAGGTTTAATGATTTCTGTGATAATGTCAAATCGATGTAGCGAATATTGCGGTAGCCAGACAGGCTGTCAAAAATATTGCCCACCCAGCTGCAATAAATAGTCCGCGCGCCTGAAAAGTATTTGTCTTAATCACCAGCTCACCACGCGTCCCCTACTATTCAATTTTCCTCAGTGGCAAAGCAAGGTTAATAGAAGGTTAACTTCGATTATTTGTGCCGTCGGGAAGGCGGATTGGCGCTTATCATGGTCACCTTTTGCAAAAACTTAACATAAATTATGGTCACCTTTTGCAAAAACAACATTTATTTTCCAATGGTTGCACTAGTTAGCTGCGCTCCTAAGGTACTCTATAAAATCAGTTGAGCATACGAAATCCAGTAGCCTCCGCCAAACCGTGACGATCGTTTGATATTTAATGCACACAAATATTATCGTGACAGTTTTATATATTTATGAAGGCTAAAAATCATCAGTCAGACCGTTTTCGTCCACTGCTGGATATCTTCGGAGATCATCATCAAGCCACTGCCAGCAATCTGCCTCATATCGTCAGTCCAGCAAGCTAGTGGGCGTCCGACGCTGTATTTGCCAATTGTAGTCTCTACTTGGGTACCTCTGCATCCCTAGAAAGACAATAATACAATTTTTGGAAGTCGAGAGTATACACGTTCATAAGCGGCACGTTCATAAGTGCGCGATAAACCGCACTTACTTTTCTCTTCTGTTCTATTTAGTTTGTTGCACAGTGATCAATATGGAAAACTCCAGTTTGATTGCATCGCTCCCCTAGTGTTTCAGCAACATAGTTGCTGATGGAAGCTGCTTTTAATAGTTTTTTAAGCCTATTGCCTCGGCCCTATGTGTCAGGGTGTCCAACTGTCGGTTTTATACAGGGTTTTACCATGACTTCCTCGTAAAAACGTGAGCTACGTACGACAGTTACTTGTATTACGTTGGTTTAGTCGACAAATTGAAGACAGTCTGGAATTAACAAAATTTTTTGAGGTATCTAAACATTATTTATTAGACATGAGAATCATTCTTTCCGGGCTTCTGGTACATAACCACTAAATATCAAATAACTATGGTGTTAATTTGCCTGATGGAAGCAATATGGATTAGTTCCAAAATGCCAAAACTTCAGAACGACTTCATTTTACTTAGCTTAGAAATTTTAGCAAGAAGAGCCGAAGAGAAGGCCGTGATAAAGAAGGATACGATGGTTGTGCAACATCAAGGACTGGACCCGTGTTAAAACCGCGGAAGAGTTGTTCAGAGTTGCACTGAACAGAGAGCGTTGTGAAAAGCTTACTGCCAACCTCCAGTGATGGAGAGGCACTTTTAGAAAAAATGGGTGCGCCTGTGTCCACTTACACAGCCGTTGGTTTAGCGTGAAACGTCTATAAGTAAAGGTTATGTTTATCTCAAACTATCGCGGCACTGGCGCCATCTAGCGGCACGAATTAAAAGAATCTGAGTAATTGCTACTTTGTTCTACTCAACTGACACCCGCGCCTAGGCGAAATGTTTTCGTTGCACGCGGTTTTAGGACCGAACTGAAAGACGTTTCGCGTCAAAATTTTAATTTGGCTTTGTCCTAAAAATTTTTAAATTGAATATGAATTTGTCAGTACAATGTCTGACTTGAAAATTATCTCGGGAGTATGGAACTCTGCCAAAGATGTGAAGGCCTACAATTATCTTGACAGGCGTATTTCTTTCTACATGTCTTCAGTTCACAATCGGCAGTGCTTTCTTTATCTATCACTTCGTGCCTAACAAAACAATTATCATCACTCACTTTTTTTGCTCACCAGCCTATGATGACCTCTCTTTTCAAGCATCTACTAAAAAACTACAGACCTTGAAGAGTCACGCAGTGATCCTTTCTACTGCGTACGCTGCTACGCAGTTACTATTTGCGACAGAAATGTGAATTATAAATCCTATCTTTGCAAACACAAGAGCCTTTTTCCTTCGTAAATGAGGTTTAAAAAAAAGGTTGTTAAGGGTCAGTTGAAAAAAAAAAAACGTAAACAAGTTTTTGTACGGACAAGTTCGGACACGTTGGGTGGGACTAGATAAGGTTTCTGGGTCGATGTTTTTAGTGTAAATTCGGTTTCTGTATTTACATTTGGCGAATGTTTCACGACCATTACGCTGAGTGCTAAAATATCTATACGTAGGAGGAATACGCCTCGGAACACACTCGCTAACGGTGAAGGAAAATATCGTGAGGAAACCTGGGTGTCTGAGCTATTCACATACCTCAGCGCTTGAAATCACCAATCCGCGGTGGGCACGCGTGGTGATTAAGCCCATACTCTCTCTCTGAGAGAAGGCCTGTGCCCTACAGTGGGACGTATATAGGCTGCTTATGAAATGAGGAGGAATGGATTTTACAAGCAAGTCTTAATACTGCTAGCTTTTTAGCTGCTAAAATTTTTTTACTTTACTTTACTAGCCCCCTGTTTCTCGAAGAGTAATTCTATTGTTTACGTATATCAGTTGTTTTTTTAACCTTAACATTTTACGGTGTTATCTACATATAAAACACGATTCACCTAAAACACTCCTCAGGCAGTTTTAATAATCTGTGGTTACGATTTTCTCTTTACCAGAGATTATTTAAACTGCCTCTGAGGTTTTTTATTTTAAATTTTAAGGAATCGTGTTTTTTTTAAACAAGACCGTCATTTTCAATATCGTCTATTACGTAACTTACACCCTGATTCATAATGTACGGCGACCCCCAGTGGGAATCGAACCCACGACCTCTGTTTTGGTAGCTAAGCGTTTTAACGGCTAGGCCAACGAGGCAGTCAAGTTTAATTTATTAGGTTGAAATCTGTATTTTAAACATTACGCTAGGAATTAACTTATTGTCTAGAAAACATTGAACTTAGGCATCTAAGGCACCCCCCGCTTTTTCTACACTAACAACAACTGATAAATAATCTACTGTTAAAAGGTGCCAGTTGGACGCAGCGCTTATAAAAAAAGTCGTACAGGTGTTAACAGCAGAATTTTGGTGAACGAGAAACCGGGGGTAAATACCACATCAAAACTTTCCTAAATAAACTATCCCAGTTCCTAGCAGAAATTTGAATAGTATAAATATTTTCAGGCATGTACTGCATGTGTGAAAAATGTAGTGTTAGTTGAGAGTTAAATTGTCAATTATTGACAACAAATTTTTGATGGACACAATTTTCTAGTTTAAAGTTGCTTTTAGCCTTTACTTCCTTTTTTCCGATAGGCGATGGGGTACGAAGGTTCTTGAATGGACACTACGAACTGGCAAACATACCGTAGAGCGCCCATCAGCTCACTGCTGGGCTGACAATATGAGGCAGATTCTGGCCACGGCTGGATGGAGATGACCGGGGACAAAAAGAAGTGGCGTGCTTTGGGGGAGGCCTATCAACGATTTGGAGATTGGTAACCCACTATATTATTTTGAAAAGGTTTCAAAATCTGTTTTAGTCTTCCAACCCCTAACCCATCAATTTGAATTTTAGTTTTCTGTCATATTCTAATTATTATTTTGTATTTTTAATCAACTTTAATGTCCAGCAGTGGACGGTAGAGTAAGGGATTGATTATTTCATTGATTAAGGATTCCTTTATAAATCCCTCCCGTTTCCTCATCATCAAAATCATCAGCCATTTGACGCCCACTGCAGGACGTAGGCCTCATTCGTGGTTTTCAAGACCATGAGGGGTTTTGCCATAATCACCACGCCTGGCAGGCGGGTTGGCGATCGCAGTATGCGGTAGGAATCTCGGGAAGACGCTGCTGCCCGTCTCCTGGTAATTGATTTCCTTAGTCGCCTTCTACGACATCCACGGAAGGAAATGGAGTTTCGTCATAAATAGCAACTTTTAAAATGTTATACTTAGATTATTAGAGGAAAGCTTCAAGAGTCCTTACTGCCACGCTTACAAATAAATCGCATTCGCAGCGGATACCTTCCTTCACTCTTCTAAAGGTTACCTACACACTTGTCTTACAAAAGGGCCTATGCATAAAAACAGCAGTCGACCATTTCACAACAATAGGACCTGCCAGCTGAGTCAACAAAAAACAGCCCATGTTGTAAAACCATCTCGCTTTTGGCCAGTTCATCAGTTAATCAAAGGATTTCCTACGCTGTTCTTCAGAACATAGAGTTTGAAAAGGTTAAGTACCTATTTGACCAAAATTACCCACAAGTTTATTTTGATCTACCGATCCATTGTCATTGTATCAAGTGCATCGGTACAGCGTTTTTGGCAGACGTTTTTATATCTTTTTGGCCAAAATATCTAGGCACCCCAAATAATAATAAGTGAGGTAGCGAGAACGGGGGTGAAGTGCGAATGGAGAAGAGTAAAGCGAGGTGCCTAGATAATGTGGACAGATAGTAACAAGGAGGACCAAGTCAAGGCCAAGGACCTGCGTGAGCTACAGGCAAGAGACCGCGCAGGACAGAGACAAGTGGTGGCTTCTTGTGTTGGAAGTCAAGGCCCACTTCGGGTCGCTGAGCCAGCGGAGTAAGTACCTGGAAAGGACCATGCAATGAAAAAATCCCCTACGAGCCATAAGGTTCAATCGATAAATCGAGTTTATTTTATTTTATTGGTATGTAAAATGGTACAACAATCAATAACATTCAGAATAGGCTTAACAGAGCAGATCTAGAATGTCACCCAAAGCATACACATACGTAAGATCAGGAAAATGTAAAGAAGCTTATAAAACAAGAAAAATGTAAAATCTGAGATATAAATGTAAGGAAATACTTTAACAAATATACTTTTCAAATTCTGTAAAAAGAACTAGGACAAAGACATTGGGCATGCCCACAGAACATGACACTTACCTAGGCGGATAGACGATAGGTGGACCAGATAAGATAAGATTTCGAACGATCTCGAACTCATACTGCCAGTTTTTTGGCCAGACAGATAGGCGAGCGCTCACAAAGTCGTGGCCGATCGGTGGCCGCGTTTAGGTAACCAATCGGTAGAGTAACGCGAATAACGTGGATCGATGATATTCAAAGTCAAAGTCAAAAAATTTAATTCAAAGTAACGAAGTAGCAGAAACTCTGACTTATTGAACGTCACAAGAAAAACTAGATGTCCGTTTCAAAATCAAGATCATTTGGAGAAATGGCGGACAAAAAAACTCCAAACTTATGGAGTCCAATATTACGTTATATTACTAACCACTTCGGACACCAAGGGATAAGATGGGCAGGAGACCAAGGGGGTTGGCGTGACAGGGAAGAGGGCTATCTATGCACAGCAGTGGGCTGGATTGATAGACACAGGACTTTTGATCAGAATGCAGGTGTTTTCACGGCTATGCGGGTAATTAAGTGAATAAGCGATGAACTCAGTGAAAGGGGTATCGGATTAAAGTGTTCTGTTTGATTAAAAGATAAGTCGTTTCTATGAGTAATTTACACTTATATTCTTTTTGTTGCACTAACCCGTGCTGAGGACAATTTTAAAAACCTATTTAGAGGCTAAAAATTCCACCCAGAAATTGCTTCCGCCAGATGTCGCCGCCTGTACGTAATACAGAGAAGTTTGTCAAGAGGCTCGAAATTTCGCCAATGCCTGCACTTGCCCATTAGCTCAGTCGGAAGAGCGCTGGCACGGTTAGCCAGAGGTTGCGGGTTCAAGTCCCGGCATGGGTGGAATTTTTAGCCTGTAAATAGGTTTTTATAATTTACCCTTATTTGGGGTCACACTATTGAGATGCTAGGACTGAAGAGGACCAACAATGCAAGATTGAAAGGGTCCGTTTTAAAAAAAAAGCACACAACGTAAATAAAATCGGCTTACTTGCAGTCATAGTGTGGGTAAAAGGGTGTAACTATTTGAACATTGTTTATCTCTCTTGGTATAGATGCAAATAAACTATCTGTCAATCGAGACGATCTCGCAAAATAATGTATCATCAGCAGCCTATTTTTCTCCCAGAGAGAGAGTATGGGCTTAAGGGGGTCCAGAGAGTAACACTAGCGCCACCTAGGAAAAAAATAATATTTTTTTTTACAGACCAAATTTGCAAACAGTGTCAGTACAATCTCTCAATCATTTTAAAAGTGATTTTTTAGGACGCACGACAAAGAACCTAGGATCACGAAACCTGCTACTAGATAGCATTTATGCCAAAAACGGCCGTTTCTGGCGTTAATGCTGTCTAGTCCTAGGTTTTTTGCCATAGGTTCAGGGCCATGGGTCCTAAAAATCACTATTAATATGATTGAGAGATTGTACTGACACTGTTTGCAAATTTGATCTGTAAAAAATATATGATTTTTTTTTCTCGGTGGCGCTAGTGTTACTTGTTACCCTGGACACCCTTAATAACCACGCGGGCTCACCGCGGATTGGTGATTACAAGCACTGAGACATGTGAATAGCTTGACACGCAAGTTTCCTCATGATGTTTTCCTTCACAGTTAGCGAGTGGTACTGCTACTATAACTTCACAAATATACATAACTTAGAAAACATAGTCATAAGTAGGTACATGCCCGCACTGGAAATCGAACCAGGGCCTAGATTCTGTTAATGCATTGTAGTAACATGACAACTGCATGAACATGGCGGTTTTCATTTCATGGCTGCTTTAAGTCTACGCGGGCACACCCATCAAACCTTCTAGGCGTCAATGGTACGAAAAAACACGTCACGTGACCCGACAGTGTACCTGTCATTATACTACAATGCACTAACAGAATCGAGGCCCTGGGTGTCTCGCTTCCGAGTCCAATTTTCTACCGCCGCTCGGACCTGCAAACCGCTCCGATCACGCATCCTTGTTTTAAAGTTAGAAGAGCTGATAGGAGTAACAATTCTTCATAAAAATATGATCCATGCCACCCTTACACTGTTTGTCAGATATATGGTACGATTTTATATATAATGCGATCTGATTGTTTGTTCAGTGAAGGTAGAAGTTACCATTAGGTTTTGTAATAAATAATCTGCTTAGTATACAAACATAAAAGCCTAAGTTACTTTGCTTAATGCTCTATTATCTAAATCACCTGATACATGTACCAAACAAAACAGGATATGGCATCATATTTGCCTAATGGGCTCTAACTAATGTTAAACGCCAAATGGTTACGTTCTGGTGACACAAATCTTTACATATTAAGTGAGAGTAACTAAGTCACAAAAATGATTACATTTTAGGGGTACACACTATGATGTGACTCATTAGAGTAGGCAATAAAGAAATAAAAAGCTATTGGAAGGACTCCGGTGCTGATTTCCGTTTGTTGACAAGTGTTTTAAAGCTTCACCATAGATTGCGTAATCTATAGACAAAGGCATAGGTTAGGTTAGGTTAAAATAGGGGATCTATTAGTTAAGGCCAAGATAAAATGAATATACTAATGAATGTAGAGGAAGCGAAAGTGATTTGTCAGAATCGTGGCAAGTGACAGTCCCTGGTCTCTGCCTACCCTTCTGGGATACAGGCGTGAGTTTATGTATGTATGTATGTATGCATAGGTTAATAATATTCACTTTCACACAACATACTGGTTTGTCCTGGTCCCAAACGAGGACACCTTGTACTATAGTAACCAGGCAAGGTTATCACAAATTAACCGCTAAACCAATGAGGCAGTAAAACATGGTTACTTTTCAAGTCTATGGCAGCCAACTGGACCATTGACCGTCAAATCAAACGGTAGACTTCCTAGCTATATCCACCGTGTAAGATGCAGTCAATTAATTGAATCAGCCATTCAACTAGAAAGCTAGGTTTACAATAATTTCAGAACATAAGTTATATTATTATACAAGTTAGCAGTTTTTGTTTATACTATTCCTTGAAAGGAAATTAGGTAAACCATCTATCCCTTCCTATACCAAACTATCCTTTATGTACACTAATAGTATAAAGACATAGTGTGTATGTTTCTGAGTTTTGATGTATTAGGTAATCCCCAAAACTACTAAACTAAATTAAAAAAAAAACTGTCACCGACATCTGGATCGATATTTATCCAAAGGTATAATAACAGGTGGATTTTTTTCTACCCTCTATCGGACTTTACTATGGGTGACTTGCGCCAAATCACTGGATAAGTAAGTAGATAAATATCTATACAGGGATAAACAGACAAATATCTGATTGATAGGCTTACCGGTCACTTACAATTTGTCCATTAGGTTAAGAAATATCTTCAATTATTTCCATTTTTATGTACAATAAAGTGTTATCTATCTAACTATCTATGTATATGTATGGATAGCTCTGCACATATCATGGTGCAAGACGTTTTTGGACTTGTTTACTGGATAGAGCTTACCCGTGGATAAACATATAGATATTCCTGTCAGATAGCGTTCGCGCAAGCCAGCCTAAAACGTTCCCAAGAAACTTAATGTTTTGAAGTGATAGCAAAAGAATACACATCGTAGTTCGAAGCGTAATCCCTTTTTTAGTTCCCATAGCAACAATTACTTCTAGTTTGGTAACAAGTGTAATAACGTCTGTAATCCACCCAGTGACAATTTTTGTTAACAAATATATTATCTTATAAACCTAGGTAATTAGAGGCTAAAAATTCTCTGGCTAGCCGTGCCAGCGCTCTCCCAACTGAGCTAATGGGCAAGTGCAAGCATCGGCGAAATTTCGAGCCTCTTTACAAACTTCTCTGTATTACGTACAGGCAGCGACATCTGGCTGAAGCAATTTACATCACTTGGCTGCAGTCCCGAGTACCCACTTTGCAGGTTTTTACATCGGAACGATATCGCTGTACCTATGCCTGCCCTGCCCATTACCTCAGTTGGGAGAGCGCACAGCTAGCCAGAGGTCGCGGGTTCAAGTCCCGGCATGGGTGGGTAGCTAAAAGCCTCTAAATAGGTTTTTAAATTGTCCTCAGCACGGGGTAGTGGAACAAAAAGAATATAAATATATTTTAGTTAATTATTAATTAAAACGCTACCGCCTTCTCTAATCAAATGATGAGACCGTTTTATTTACCGCACTTAATAAGCCGATCGCATGAGACATACAATTACTACCGCAGGACATCGTTAATCTAATGAACCGTGTTTTAGTTCAGACTATTAGTGAACGATATGGGCTTGGTTATTCCCATGCAGGTTGGCGGTTGAAATTGTACTGTTTTTAAGGACTTTATATTGTTTGTGAAATTATCCAGAAAGGGATTGAACGCACATTTGTCGGCATACCACATTAATTGGTGATGGTCTCGCACAGTCAGCCATGCGCCTACGCAAGTCTCATGTTAGTATTGCCCACAACAGCTTTGTTCTTATTTAACTAGGTATTGTTGCAGCACGCGCTTAATTTATTTGACGTCATAATCATGCAACTATCAATATGCTGATGCCTATTGAATTTGATAAAATACCGTATGGTGCGGTTGAAATGCGCAAAGTTCAATATCATTTCATCCCACAAATCTAAAAGGCGGCGCGTGCGGCGGTGCTGATGAGACGGTTTATTGAAGATAGACTAGACTGCTATAATTTGTCTCTCTCTCATGCAATATTGCCGTCTCCATTGTGTGAGGAAGGCAAATAGCTATTAAGCCCCTTTCTTAAATTAAATGCTACTTGTGAGTTTGCATCCCCGAAAGAGTAGGTACAAATTGATGGGTATAAGTAGTACAATGGGCTAAAGTATTATAAAGAACTAAATTAAATAAGCTCATTCTTAACACACTAAAATACATGAAGGCTTGTCAAATTAAATGAATACTCAGAAAAATGGATAAACTATTCAAATATTAACTACTGAAGCTCTGCTCACCTACTTTCATATTAGGACATATTTTTTTGCTCGTGTATAGTATTAACGTGAACATAGTACATGCAAAGATTTGAGTAAATTCACATAATATGTGATCTTAAATAAACCAACCAAGTTTTAAGTCATTTCAAAACAGCCCTTTTAAAATTTATTTCAAAACTATCGTATTTCTATAAAGATAGAGGACATTTTATTGCAAACCCGATCTGCGTTAGTCTTTTGGTAGATAGAGAACACTTTTGCACGCCAGAAAAATTACACATTTCTGCTCCTATGTTACGCGGAAATCTTGGCCGATTTCAATCGTCTAACTTTCAAATCCCATACATACTAATTACTATCGCAAACTTCAGAATTCCGACGGGATTCGGTGCGCCTAATTAGGCCTCTGGTGTATAATAAAATGTTCCCTTTACATATTTCTACGTAAAACTTCAAAGGCATATATTTTTCGTAACATCCTTCTGAGTTTCACGTTTCAGTGTATACTTTATGAGTGTTTTCGCAGCAACTAAGAATAGTCAGCAGCTCTCAAGATCATTAAAAGGGGGTAACTGGTGAAGTTATGATCTGGTATTGTTTGCGTTTGTGAAATATTGGATGCTTTAGTGTTCGCTGTAAATGTCTACCAACTCATCTTTAGATAGTTCGTATTAGAAGAACCAGAGAGAGGGTATAGTCGATAGCATATCAATATTTAAATCCCTGAACTCTACTCCGTTACGTTACAGGTGATTATACAACTAAAATGTAATGTGTGATGTCCTGTCGATCAGATACAATGCTTTAGTTAGATAATAAACACAATAATAATATTTTTGTTATAGTTAGTAGGCCTATAGTTGCCTGGAAGAAAGTACTTTTAGTAAAAAGGCCGCTATATTATTATTTTGTCTCAGTACTATATTTATTATTGTTTTGTCTCATATGTAATTCCTAGTGTACAGTCGACAGCAGGTCAACCTTTACATTTTTGATGCAAAATAATCCATAACTTAACTGAGTAAGAGTGCACGCGTGTAAAGGTTGATGTAATATCGACTGTACATACAATAAAGAATAATCTATCTATCTATCTATAATAACAACAAAAATAATAACAATACTTATGGCATTAAGTCCGCCGTATTTTACATTAAGTTAAGTGCAATAAAAATACATAATGTGTTGCAATAATACTGTTTGAGTGAGGCAAGGTCTGTGGTCAAGGTCAAGGTGCGTTGACTTAATTGCTATTTGATAACTGATTAAAATATATTTTTTTTAAACTTGTGAATTGAATGCGAATAGTTAGTCTAATTAGTTTCTATTTGTGAAAAATTGTAGAATTAGCTTTTTATTCTTTACTAAAATGTATGTTATGCTAAGTTCAGCTGTAAATTTTCCTAAAGATTAAAATAAAACTAAAATAAAAGTATTACCTAAATAATAACAATAACGTGCACACAATAAAATCACTTATCCTGGCAGGATACCCTATGATGTGGTAATCAGGCAAAGACATCACAAACATGGAAAATTAAACAGCCAGGATGAGGCTGTTTGTACAAATGTACGGTGGCTCCCTGCGGGAATCGAACCCAGATGAGTGAGAAAGTGAGAAGAATTTGATATAAACTATAGTTAGACAAATCATTCCGCGTGGCGCCGGATTAAGAATAGCGTCACTCCATTTCCTTCCGTGGATGTCGTAGAAGGCGACTAAGGAAATCAAATACCAGGAGACGGGCAGCAGCGTCTTCCTGAGAATCCAACCGCATACTGCGATCGCCAACTCGGCTGCCGAGCGTGGCGATTATGAAAACCACGAAGGAGGCCTATGTCCTGCAGTGGGCGTCAAATGGCTGATGATGATGATGATGAGACAAATCAGAATCAACTGGGTATAACAAAATTTTCTTATATTCAAAAAACAACAACTGCAACTTTCAATCATATTAGGTGTCGGCAAATTGTAAAATCTATCACCATACTAAATCTTCGTATTGACGAAGCCTTTTTTAGGAAACTAGTGGCCATATTTAAAATGTAATGCAAATTGTACTTGTTATCTAATCGCCATTCTCTTAAGACCTTAGAGTAGGTACCTAACATTATTTAATACAACTGCAGCAGGTGCAAACGCTGCTAAAATAGACAGTTAACTATAAGTGTCTTTTCAAAATTAAAACACAAACTATGAGGACATCAAAGGCCTGCTTCACTGGATTCAAAGGTTTCTTCATCATCATCATAATTATCCATAGTCATAAGTTTAATCTTCTTCTTTCCTTCTGGTCGCGTCCTCAAGAATGAGGGACGTGGCTACGGGCAGCTTCCGCCACCAACGCTCCCCATTGGAACTGATTATGTGCCACATGTATGGCTGCTTATAGTATCCGTCCAAGTTTAATCTAGTCTATAGCGAAATCAAAAGCAATTAACTTTACAATTTAAAATTTATGATTACTATTTACTTTCAATTTGGAATTACTATGTAATTCTTTTAATAAACGTTCTGACCTGGCGACCGCGGACTGGACGACGCAGCGTGGGCAGGCCTCCCACCAGATGGTCTAACAACCTGGTTACGGTGGCGGGGAGTCGCTGGATGCCGCCGGCACAGCACCGGGAAGCTAGGAAACCATGAAGGAGGCCTATGTCGTTCAGTGGGCGTCAAATGGCTGATGATGATGATGTATTTCCACAGAATTACTTCCGTGTGGCACCGGATGTTCCATGTGGCGCCGGCCAAATCAATTTACATCACTTGCAGCCCCGAGTAACCCACTTTGCAGTTAGGTTTTTACATCACTGACCCCTATGTCAATCACTTCAGCTCTTTGGCGTATGAACCTTTTGCAACTTCTTACCTTCGAACCCTCTGCAAACGGAGCGCAAACCAATAAACAGCTTTTATTAGAAAAGCAGTTATCACTCACAAAGTATATAATTAAACCATTGTCTTAGGGTGAAACGTAATGTCACCATAAATCGCCTTAAAACCTTATAAAAACCGACGTCATTTAAAGCACATATTTAAATAGTACTATTAAAAACAGCCCTAAATAACATAACCAGATTACCTTGATCTGGAATATTGAAGTATTGTTGTCGTCGTAGAGATCAACCTCGTCTGGTTTTGTCTTTAAAAAACGTCAGACATCAATAATCTGGCTACTCTGTGGCGTTAAATATTTTATCGGCACTTAAACTTGGTTTATTACGCGACCATTTCGAGATTAAGATAATAGGTACAGGAATCGTTAGGGAGACTTCTTTGTTTGACAACCAAATGTGTTGGTAATACAAACCGACATCGACAGTTGTAGACAGATGATTTCACCGTCCAAGCAAAGGCGGTTTTCACTAAAATATGTTCAAGGACTTCAAACTCACTATAAAGATCAATATGGTCCGTTCTGCACTACGTCTATTGATAAACATCGTCAAGTTTAAACTATGAAATTGGCAAACTGGTTGCCTCGATGGTCTTCCGGTACCACATCTGATTACCAAGCTGGAGGACGTGGGTTCGATTCCCACTGGGAGCCGCCGTAGATTTGTACAAATGGCCTCAGTCTGGGTGGATTTCCATGTTTGTGATGCCCTTCCCTGGTTACCGTCGCACAGAGAATCCTAGTTTAATCAAAACAAATCAAAGTATTTTCATTAAAAATAACACAGAAACTGTGACGTTACAAGTTAAACTAGGTGTCCATTTGGGATCAGGACAAGTCGGCTGTCCCAAAAATAAACACAGTAAGGGACATTTCTCTTTAAAACCGAGATATTTCCACCATTGGTTCCAGTAACCAATTGTGGAAATATCTCGGTTTTGAAAAAAATGTCCCTTACTGTGTTTATTTTTGAAACAGCCGAAGTGGCTGTGTTCTTCTTTTCATAATTTTTCCTAAATTCCATTACTCCTCCGAGGAGCTTGGAACCAACTAAAGTTTCTTCAATTCCTCCTTGTACTGAGCCAGGTCGTTGATGCCAGCCCTTGTTTGATCTAGTTGCTGGATCTCCGCGTAGACTGCAAATTTCAATGTCTACTTCGGCTGTGGCCAAAACAATCTGTAAAAAAAGATGATACGTTTTTAGGGTTCCGTACCCAAAGGGTACTAAGACTCCGCTGTCCGTCCGTCCGTCCGACCGTCTGACACCAGGCTATATCTCATGAACCGTGATAGTTAGACAGTTAAAATTTTCGCCGATGATGTATTTCTGTTGCCGCTATGACAAAAAATACTAAGAACATAATAAAATAAATATTTAAGGGGGGGCTCCTATACAACAAACGTCATTTTTTTGCCGTTTTTTGGTCGATATTAGTAACGGCTTCTGATAGGCGCTTGAAATATTCAAATTTTGTATAGATAATGGTACGGAACCCTTGGCAAAATGTGTTGCAGGTTTTTTCGGTACTAGTCAATTTGTGTTTTAGTAGATTTGAGTGTTCGACCCATTATGCAGTAGTCACTTTAAGCTCTAGGCAAACATCAAATGTAGTCAAATTGTGTTCTAGATAGTCCCAGACCAACCCGTAATTATCCGTTCCTTTCTTGAAGTAAACATTGTCACGTCAACCGGCGTAAAAGATTTAAGAACTCTCAGAGGACAAGTGAAATAATGCATGAATTTTTATTGTTTCGCCTAAACATAATCGTAAACTTGGGAAGAGTCAAAATCAATCACTGAAAGGAGTTTTATGAAGAGTCAAATTAGACTGAAACTTATTGGAATGTAGGTTAAACTATTGGGCATTGGTGGTTGGGGATTTAAGCAGACGTTTCATTTGAGCAGCCCAATGGTTAAGGTTCCTACCTAAAACTAAATTTAAAACTAAAAAGTGAAAGCGGTCCAATCCACACATTCTGCTACTATTAATATATTGGTTAAGATAATAACTTCCACACAACATGATCACATGTCCTGGTCCCAAATTAGGACACCTGTAACCAGGTAACCAGGTAACCAGGTAAGGACATCACAAACATGGATTTACACCCAAACTAAGATAAGCCATAACTAAACCTTTAACAGCAAAGACAAATCACTCGTCTTTTAGCACATTTTTAACCACCCTCAATTTACGCGGGTCCGTTCGGAACCCCCAGGTTTTTTTACAATTTTTCCTGTCTCCTTTATAAAATCAAAACCATAGCCTGTTCAAATGACCGTTTATAATGACGGGACTATTGTCATCGCCCCAATGTTTTGGGAAGGCTCATTTATTTTTATGACACACTGACTGTGGTTTCTTTTTTTTTTAAAGATGAACAATAGACACTGATGGCCAGGATTCATGTTTTGTGCTGTGACTATATTTGAAATTGGAATGCGTTTTTTATTTTTATTTATTGTTGCGGCCAGTATTATTGGAGTACAATTTTACTCTTTTCTACATATTGCACCTGATATCTTAAAATGCCTGACTATAGTTATTTAGATATCGCAGAATCGTGTTATGTACGTAGATAGGCACGGAATTATCTCATCTCATCCACTCGTTGACTGTGGCGGATATTATGGTGAGGTAACCTGAGACTCTGAGGTGTTACATACCTCAGCGCCCGAACACGCACGCCTAAAGCCACTCTACACTCTCTCTCTCTGAGAGAAAACCTGCGCCCTTTAGGGCCGCGTGTTATTTGCAATGTACATCGAAGTGTCACAGAGAGCTATGAATTGCAGTTCTATGAAACAGGCCCCAGAAGGACGTAAAAAGAAACATTCAACTGCTATAGTCATGTTAATCAGCATATATTTATACTGCCCGGCAAACAACCTTCAACCAACCTTCACCGCATGTGAACATATTTCCTGAACATATTTCCACTCTGATTGTTGGGGGTTTCGAAGAACTGATGGCCGTTGGGGCGCAAAACTTCTGACCTGGCGACCGCGGACTGGACGTCGCAGCGTCGGCCGGCCCCCACCAGATGGTCTGATGACCTGGTTTCGGTGGAAGGGAGTCGCTGGATGCGGGCGGCACAAGACCGGGAAGCTTGGAAGACCATGAGGGAGGTCTAAGTCCTGCAGTGTTCGTCAAATGGCTGATGATGATGTTGGGGGGTTCCAATTACAAAAAATTGCTCTTGAGAGTCTATCGCAAAGTTATCCCGACTCCCGAATACGCTGATTTTTGGTCAAGTTATGTGCCGGGGATTACACCTAATTAAAATATGTACACTGGTACATAACACTAGAAAAAGTACCTGTAACTGGCGTGCGTGCACACACCGACTAATTAATGACGATGAAGCGAGAATGAAAGAGATCTGTCAGGATCGTGGCAAGTGGCTGACCTCTGCCTACCCCTCCGGGATACAGGCATGAGTTTATGTTAGGTTACATAAAACTAGCTCTAAAGGTACGCTCAGAATTTTACCCGCACACTCGAGACGCTGTTCGCTTTTCCCATTTTCATGAAGCACAAAGCGACCTGGAAAACACCGCTAATTTTCCCCTGTAAAACATGACCTGAGTGCTCTCAACGCTAAAAACATGACAGCCGCCTTGTTATGCTTGTCCTAGCCGAATGTTTGCCCAGATCTTCATCCGGTCTGGGAGCGACTTGGATGGCCACTCCAATTTTGCATCGTCAATTAGTTTTGCCCAAACTAAAACGGACGGGAGTGTCGTTGAGCTTGGGTTAATTGTTAGAATAGGGTGAGCTGGATGATAGTAGGATAGGATGATATTTTATACTCATTGTTCTAGTTCTAGTTCGACTGGAAATTACCGTACTTAACCTCATAGTTGGGCCATTGTACGCAGCAAGTGCTGAGGTATGTAAATACCCAAGACACTAGAGTTTACTCACGATGTTTTCCTTCACTGTTAGCGAGTGGTATTGCTACTATAACTTTACAAATGTACGTAACCCCACGAACTACCGAATGAGAAGCCGGCGTTCTACCGCTCCCCTACCACCTCGTGTATATAATAACAATCATTGTTAACAAGTCGATTAGCAGATTGTGAGTGTTATTCGCACATCGCGTAAAGCGCGAATGTGATATATGAAAATAACGACGATAATTGAATCGTGTGATTTTAAAACAACACAAGTCACATCTGTTTTTAAAATAACACTGGTCCATTTTTTTTAAATTAAATTATTTACACCTACCTATTGATTTACATTAGCAAAAAAAATTGTAGTTTATTCATACAGAAATCAATATAATATGCTAAAATATTGCTGTTGTAGATTAGTATTTGAATAAAACAGTTTTTTCTATTTCCTGCAAAGTTGTAATGAAAGGACATGTGTCGTTTTAAAATCACACGATTCAATTATTTTGCCATTTCGAATAATATATCTGAGAAAAAGTCATAGAACAAAAATTGTTGTAAAAGACTCTCTAACTGACGTGTTTCGGGAATTGTGCGTTCATTAACGAGACTGGATCACCGTCACAGTCAAACCAAGTAATTGCTTTTGTGGGGTCTTATAACGATTGTTTGTAACATGTTTTTTATATTAATAAATGCCTCTCTCCACTCATTGCTTCGTCTGAAGAACTTTCTCCTTATTAATATCAAAATTTCTCTTGTGAATTCTCTTCTCCTCCGAATTGCTGAATAAACTCGATCGTCTGCAGAACACCTGCATTCGTTTCATCCTCAGTCTGTGTAAATACGATCATGTGTCAGAATTTCGCGCCAGGTTGAAGTGGCTTCCGATTCGAGATCGTAACCTTCGAATTCTTCGCACCCCCTTCGTTCTCAACAACCCGAACACCCCCAATATCTCAAGTCTCTATTTGCCTTCTTATCCTGCACACATAGCAGAGAACTCCGTTCCTCACGAAATCTTCTTCTTTGTAACCCCTCTCACCACTCTGGTTACGTCTCTAGCTCTGTGTCTCTGCCGTTCGTCTTTGGAACGCCCTCCCTCATAATATCCGTAAAGCCCCCTCTCGGAATTCTTTCAAAGCCCTTGTCCGGGAACACTTCCTCGAGAAGTGCTACCCTTAACGTTTCCTCTTTTTTTTTTTGCACGCCTACCAACTCTTTCCTTTACCTCCTGCGGTTGACTGGTAGAAAATGCTTATGGCATTAAGTCCGCCGCATTGTACGATTTTTTTTAAGTGCAATAAAAGTATCAATAAATAAATAATAAATACAATAAAAAAAGTATCAATCAGCCTGTAGTTATGTTATGTTGTTTATGAAACGTCCTGCTGCAGGCTAGTTAAACAGAAACTGCTTAGTGAAATAACACCTTAGCTTGAATACACAGCATTTGCCGCCGTCTCTAGGATCTCCTATCAAAATACAGACCCCACTTGATGCTAAAGGGGTAATTGTCAATGCGAAGTTGTTAGCGACGTTTGGCTGGGCTGTTTTGAAGTTTGTTCACTACTGGATTGCCTTAAATAATATTATCAGGACACAGTTTTACCTATATATTTCGATTCATTCACCTTTGTTCTGGCTGTGAACAAAATATTATTTTCAAACACTATCAAAGTCAAGAAATTTATGTTAGGGGTAGACTTTAAAAACCTATTTCTAGGCTAAAAATTCCACCCATGCCGGGACTTGAACTCGTGACCTCTGGCTAACCGTGCCAGCGCTCTCCCAACTGAGCTAATGGGCAAGTTCAGGCACTGGCGAAATTTCGAACCTCTTTACAAACTTCTCTGTATTACGTACAGGCAGCGTCATCTGGCTGAATTAATATACGTCACTTGCAGCTCCGAGTACCCACTGACTTTGCAGTTAGGTTTTTACATTGGAATGATATCGCTGTACCTACATGATTATATCCTTTTTGTTGCTCTAATCCGTGCTGAGGACAATTTTAAAAACCAATTTTTAGCCTCTAAATTGGTTTTTAAAATTGTCCTCAGCACGGATTAGTGCAACAAAACAAATTTAATTAGGGGTAGATTTTTCTTAAATTAATTTAATGAATGAATGATTTTTCACTAGCAAAACACATTGTAGAGATTATTTCTTCCTATATTTTAACAATTTCCCTAACCGATTTAAGTGGAATGAAATGAAATACAGTGGTCCACAAAATAATCGCTTATTGACTGCCTCGTTGGTCTAGCGATAACACGCATGGCTACTAAAGCAGAGGTCGGGAGTTCTATTCTCAGTGGAGCCCGCCTTAATTGATTTGTACAAAATATAGCCTCAATATATGTGTATTTTCATGTTCATGATGTCCTTGTTGTCCTTTACTAAACAATAACAGTACAATGTCATTCCATTGGGAGAATATGGGCTTAATCACCACGCGTGCCCATCGTAGGTTGGTGAATTAAAGCGCTGACGTGTCTGAATAGCTCAGACACTCAGGTTTTCTCACGATGTTTTCCTTCACCGTTAGTGAGCGTTTATTGCCATATCAGATTGCGCCGGATTAAAAATAACGTCACTACATTTCCTTCCGTGGATGTCGTAGAAGGCGACTAAGGAAAGCAATTACCAGGAGATGGGCAGCAGCGTCTTCCTAAGATTCCAACCGCATACTGTGATCGCCAACCCGCCTGCCAAGCGTGGCGATTATGGCAAAACCCCTCATGGTTATGAAAACCACAAAGGAGGCCTATGTCCAGCAGTGGGCGTCAAATGGCTGATGATGATGACACGGAAAATTACACGCACCAAATCCTGTCGGAATCCTGACGTTTGCGAAAGCAAATACTATGGAATTTGACAGTTAGACGATTGGAATCGCTCAGGATTTGGTGCGCTTGATATAAAAGAAGGACCTCACAAGCATGGCAAAGTACTCTGGTTAAGGTACGAATGGCGGCCTCACTGAGAATCCGAGGTAGAAGAAGCAGAGGCAGGCGAGGCAACAGCGACCTCTTCTTTCGCCAATTTCCATAGAACATCCATTAATTTTCACCGCTCCTCTTTGATCCTCCATCCGTCATAATAAAGCTTCAGCCGGCCGTCAATAGAACGGTAAATTAGTCAGCCCCGTATTCAGAGCTTAGTTGGAACCCAGTAATTGTAACACAAACACATTCTGGGGGGTTTAACGGCCTATCTGTGAAAACAGAGCCACCTGTATGTGGATACGGGGTGACCGGAAATAGACTGCGCAATATTTATGTTCTGCCTTTCGGTGATTCAAGTTCTTTGTGGGGTTAATTATAGCAATTCTTTAGTAATCTTTAGATTTATCTTAAGTATTATAAATGTCTAATAGCCGGGCGACGATACAGTATATTGTTTAGTATTGATTTGAAACCTTTTTTGTGAATGTAATTCGCATGACAATAAAATAGTTTGATAACATCGAGCTGACACCTCTCTAGTTCAGTAAATCTAGATCTTAAACAATTTTAATCGGATTCTCAATTTAAAAAAAATACTTTCAAAATTTTAACATCGTATGCATTTTTTATGCAGTCTACTCGTATAATATTCGTTCCACTGCAAGGTACAGACTTTCTCTCAGAGATAGTGTATGGGCTTAATCACCACGCGTGCGTACCGCGGATTGCCAATTTCAAGCGCTGAGGTATGTGAACACCTCAGACACGCAGGTTTACTCACGATGTATTTTTTTAATATCTGAAATAAATGTCTTTATTATTAACTAGCTGTGCCCGCGACTCTGTTCGCGTACATTTCGATTTTTACGAAGCAGCATTTGTATGGGGGCCACGTCTTATCATAACTGGAGCTAGAATTTAAATAGCCTATCCTGTGTCTCAGATGTCTATATGTTTTTATACCAAATTTCATCAAATTCGGATAATTGGTTTAAGAGTTATGTAGGAACATACATACATACACACATACAGAAAAAAATTCTAAAAATCGTGAAATTAGTTTCAGTATCATATATTGAGCCTATAAACACAATATCTCTGAAAACAAACTAACTTACTCCATGACCGACCCTTACAGATTTATTATTAGTAAGAAGATAAGAAGATAAGATAAGATAAGATAAGAAGAAGATAAGAAGATAGACAATGTTACACTTAAGGAACTTTGTAAGTGACCTACATTTAAGGAATCTTTGTTAGCGACCCTTACCCCCAGTTTTTCGTAACCATCTGTTGATCTACTGTTGTCAGTAGTTTTTTTCTTGTGTGCACTTTGTCGAAATAACAGCTTGTTAACAGTAAATTAAGAGATTATTAGTGTACGAGAAGCCGGGAGTCCCCTCTTCGCGCCATATTACGCGCGCCAAATGCGTTTGAAAAAGATTTGGGGCGCATAATAAGGCCTCAGTATGTCACTTCAGCGGTTGAAATGATGAAATTGGTTGTTATGATGGTTGAAAGCCCGTTCTTCAGTTTTTGAAGGTGACTTTTTTCCTTAAATTACACAGTTCACCCTCCATTTTCTTCCACTTACGTTAGAGTTTTCCTTAAAAATACCCACAGTTTTAAACTCCTTAAAAATTTTGTCTATTAGTCGATCCCTCATATTAAAAACTTTCGACGGTTCATTTCACACACTTAATTCCCCACAGACGAGCGTAATAAGTGATTCATCAATATTGATCGAGTTTTCTTTGAAACTCGATAATTGAGGGTGAATTTTCTGAAGCTAATTTAATTTGTCTAGGGACGAAGAAAGGTAGGTAAAGGGCGAGATAAAAAGTACCCGAATCCGGCGAAACAAATATATCGAGCGAATGTGGGTGGAAGGGCTGGTGAGGGACGTTCCAGGCGGACATACTTCGACCAATTAGGAGATATAATATCAGCAAAGGGCAAGATAAAAAGTACCTGAAACCGGCGTGCGTGCATGCAACTTCTAATGAATGTTGAGGAAGCGAAAGTGATATATCAGGATCGTGTCAAGTGGCAGTCCCTGGCCTCTGTTTACCCTTCTGGGATACAGGCGTGAGTTTATGTATGTATGTATGTGCGAAGAAAGGTTGAAAACGTGTCAATTGTGTTATACATCTACTGTCTTAGATGTTAATATTGGTTTCTTGTGTTTTTAATTCTCTTGTTTCATTCATAGCATAAGCAGCCTGTATACGTCCCACTGTAGGGCACAGGCCTTCTCTCAGGGAGAGAGTATGGGCTTAGTCACCACGCGTGCCTTCCGCGGATTGGCGATTTCAAGCGCTGAGGTATATGAATAGCTCAGACACTCAGGTTTCCTCACGAGGTTTTCCTTCACCGTTAGCGAGTGGTATTGCTACTATAACTTCACAAACATAACTTAGAAAACACGCCCGCACTGGGAATCGAACCTGGGTCTTGCAATCATACATACATACATACATAAACTCACGCCTGTATCCCAGAGGTGTAGGCAGAGACGAGGGACTGCCACTTGACACGATGCTGCGTCGTCCCGTCCGCGGTCGCCAGGTCAGAACTTTTCAGTTTATTCCAATTAAAAAACTATAAAATGAATGTTTACTCTTACATGTCCAAAGCAAACCAATTCCGACTTTTTTTTTACGTCGACATACCTACTTCCCACTGCAGGGGAGAGATCATGGGCTTAGTTACCGCGTGTGCCCACCGCGGATTGGCAATTTCAAGCGCTGAGGTATGTGACCACCTCAGACACTCAGGTTTCCTTACGATGTTTTCCTTCACCGGTAGCGAGTGGTATTGCTACTATCTGCCGAGTATTATACTACTGATTGAGCCCTTTCTCTCTCTCTGTATATTGCCTATTTGACACATTAGTTACATACCTTTTAGAGACCTTCATACGCACACAATTATTTTTTAAGTATAGGTCACCAGTACGCGTTGTAATCCCTCCTATGTTCCTGTCGCACTACGACCTGATGTTATTGGTGGTCTCGAGTTTATTGTTGTTGTTATGGAAATATAGGTGACCAAGTGAGACGAAGGTCGGGGTCAGTACGAGGCAAAACAAACATGTTGTTGGTGATCGCAAGTTTGCTACTGTTAGTATGGAAATATAGAGGACCAGATGAGACGAATGTTAGTTCAGGAGGTAAAACAAAAAGAAGACCGTACAGTCCCGCTAACTAGGCACGTGCAATGCATGGAACATCCACTGGTTTTATTGTTATGCTTTGCTTTCGTTAAAACCATGAAAAAGGTCCGTAATGAATGATTTACAACACGAGTCGCGTGTTAGTAGGCTTGATAGACCAGCTTCACGTAGTTTTTTTTTTGCTTTCCACGTGAAGTATGTATGCTAAGTTTAGCGGTGGTAAGAGAAAAGCTTAAAGTGAAAAATATACGGACTCAAATACATCTACAATATTACGTATCTATACTAATAATAAATCTGTAAGGGTCGGTCATGGAGTAAGTTAGTTTGTTTTCAGAGATATTGTGTTTATAGGCTCAATATATGATACTGAAACTAATTTCACGATTTTTAGAATTTATTTCTGTATGTGTGTATGTATGTATGTTCCTCCATAACTCTTAAACCAATTATCCGAATTTGATGAAATTTGGTATAAAAACATATAGACATCTGGGACACAGGATAGGCTATTTAAATTCTAGCTCCAGTTATGATAAGACGTGGCCCCCATACAAATGCTGCTTCGTAAAAATCGAAATGTACGCGAACGGAGTCGCGGGCACAGCTAGTAAAGGATAAAAGGTATAATCTTCCGCTCTGTTCGGGACCCTCAGTGGGAGACCGACTCACGCTTGACCGTTTTTTTGTTATAGTGTAAGTATTTAGTGTGTAGTCTAAGTGGCGAACCCTTTTCTGCCTACCCCTCCAGGAAATAAGCGTGAGTTTATGTATGTTTGTATGTACTGGCAATGTGGCAGACATAGGACACAAAGAAGTCCTAGAGCTACAACTTGGTACGTATGGGGCCTACAACAGTCTAGTATAGCACCTACTTCCATAGATATCCATGTGTGGCGTAGTTTATTGTATAGGTTGCAGTGTACTTGCGCGTGTTCTGAAAGGTACTTGAGAGTACGTGTCTGATTGGTAAGGCGGTGTTCACAAAATTATTTTACTTGTTTTATGTACCTATAACCTGTGTCATATAGCAAAAAGCAGCCCCCAGCACGGGTCTTGCTGGTCACCTACCACTGCACTCAAAGGAGCAAGATTTTACTTACGAGCGAGCGGTATGAATCAGAACGAGACATTCCATGAAAACTGTTGCAAGATCATGGTAAGCGATTTTTTTCTTCCCAATTAAGGATATAAGCAAGAGTTCAGGCATTGTACGCTAGGTGAAAGGTTCATCATCAGCCAATGCTGCTCGACTTCTGGATATAGGCCTCCCCAGGGCACACTGAAAAGACATGCTGGCCAAGGGGGGATTTTGACCGTAATCACCACCTGGGCAGGCGGGTTGGTGATCGCAGTAGAGGTTTACTCTGGTACAAAAGAGGTGCTGCTGCTAACCTCTTGGATTTTCGCTAAGGCGCGTTTTCACGATCTTAGCACACTCGGAGCGAGTGACCTAGTTAAACTAGGCGGACTAACACCACTTTCTTAATTGTGGCTTAGACAGCATTTAATTAAAATTCTTCAAAAAAGAAATGATATCATTCCGATGTAAAACCTAACCGCAAAGTAGGTGCTCGGGGCTGCAAGTGATGTAAATTACTTCAGCCAGATGTCGCTGCATGTACGTAATACAGAGAAGTTTGTGAAGAGGTTCGAAATTTCGCCGATGCCTGCACTTGCCCATTAGCTCTGTTGGGAGAGCGCTAGCACGGTCAGCCAGAGGTCACGGGTTCAATTCCCGGCATCGGTGGAATTTTCAGCCTCTATATAGGTTTTTAAAATTTTCCTCGGCACGGATTAGCGCAAAAAAAAAGAATACAACATTCTTCATACAAAACTCGATTTAAATGGCTGCTTAAGTGATGTTTAAAAAGTGGTGCAAGTTGGCTTACGGCTCTTTTAGGCCAGAGCAACATCGTGCTACAGTGCGTCATGCTACAAATTGTGGCATCAGGCTCCTAGCTACATGCTACAATCGCCAACATCATGCGGCCGATGTAGCATCAGGCAGGATACAAGCTGCGACAGACTGCCACATGACGCATGGTAGTGCTATGTTAAGCTATGTTTTATTTATTTACTTTGACTTGTATCCTCCTATCTCTTCCCTCCTCTCCTCTCTTCTCCTTATTACTTCACTTATATTTACTCATTATAATTTAGTTTATTATGGTGTTCCTCTATATTATTATTTCATACATATTAATTTAAAACTAATAATATATGTAAGTATTTTATGAAAGAGAGAAAGAGAGAGAAACGTTTATTGCACCAACAGTCACACACAACAAAAATACGAAGTACAAATGAGAAGAAAACATCAAAAATAGAAAAGGTACAAACACACATAAAGAAATACATTTATACAGTTTTGTCGCGGTGCGTAACCGCTGCTGCAAAAGGCAGCTGACTCAGCATAATGCTGAGAGTGTAGGCTCTCAGCGCTGGTTTTCAGTCAGTGCCTAAATGTCCCATGAGTGTCTCAATTGCGCGGCGCAGTGTCATCATTCAGCCACAAGAAGTCCACTGCTGGACATAGGCCTCCTCCATGGATTTCCAAAAAGACCGGTTGGAAGCGGCCTGCATCCAGCGTCTTCCTGCCACTTGAATGACGTCATCTGTCCATCTTGTGGCTGGTCGTCCCACGCTGCGCTTGCCGATATGTGGTCTCCATTCGAGAACTTTTCGGCCCCATCGGCCATCAGTTCTGCGTGCTATGTGCCCCGCCCACTGCCACTTTAACTTACTAATCCGCTGGGCTATGTCGACGACTTTCGTTCGTCTACGGATCTCATCATTTCTGATTCGATCTCGTAGAGAAATTCCGAGCATAGCCCTTTCCATAGCTCGTTGCGTGACCTTGAGCCTTCTTATGAGGCCCATAGTGAGAGACCACGTTTCAGTGCCATAAGTCATCACTGGTAACACACACTGGTTGTATAATTTTGTCTTGAGCGATTGAGGTATATTAGACGAAAAGACTTTTCTAAGTTTCCCGAAAGCTGCCCAGCCGAGTTGGATTCGACGATTGACCTCTTTCACGAAGTTAGACCGGCCTAGTTGGATTGTTTGTCCTAAGTAGACGTATTCGTCTACAACTTCGAGAGTCGTGTTCCCCAATGTTATTGGGGTGGGCACAACACGAGCGTTCGACATGACCTTCGTTTTGTCCATGTTCATTTTAAGGCCCACACGTTGGGAAACTCGACTGAGGTCGTCGAGCATTATGCCGAGGTCTTCCATCGTTTCTGCCATGACTACTATATCGTCGGCAAATCGAAGGTGCGTGATGTACTCGCCATTGATATTGATGCCGCGTCCCTGCCATTCCAGAAGCTTGAAGGCATCTTCCAGTGCGTTCGTGAACAGTTTCGGAGAGATAACGTCTCCCTGTCTCACGCCTCTTCTCAATGGAATTGCCTCCGAATTCTGCTCCTGTACTCGGACCGACATGGTGGCGCTGTTGTACAAGCACTTCAGCACCTCGATATACCGATAGTCAATACGGCAACGCTGGAGAGACTCGAGCACTGCCCATGTCTCGATCGAATCGAAGGCTTTCTCATAGTCCACAAACGCTAAGCAGAATGGCAAATTATACTCCTCAGTCTTCTGTATAATTTGCCGCAGCGTGTGGATGTGGTCTATGGTACTAAAGCCCTTTCGGAAACCGGCTTGTTCGGGAGGCTGGAAGTCATCAAACCTGCGTTCGAGACGATTCGTGAGGACCCTCGAAAACAGCTTATAAACATGGCTCAGAAGCGAGATGGGTCGGTAGTTCTTCAATAGAGAGTTATCCCCTTTCTTGAAGAACAGCGTCACCACGCTTCTGTTCCATGCTTCTGGCGTTTTTCCTTCGAGCACGACGGAATTGAAGAGCTTCTGAAGGACTTTAAGTACTGGTGTTCCACCCGCTTTCAGTAGCTCTGATGTGATTCCGTCCTCTCCTGGTGCCTTGTTATTCTTGAGCTGTTTCAGGGCCATCCTAATCTCGTACAGGCTGATGTCCGGGATGTCTTCGGTATAATGTCGGGTCAGTTTGGCTCTCGGATCTTTGTTCAAACTGCTAACAGGTTTTGCGACTGAGGTGTATAGCTGTCCGTAGAAACTCTCAATCGGCGCAGTGTATCTTTATATAATTAAAGATGACTATTGACTATATTTTTTTTTTACTTTATTGTATGTGGGTATGTTATTGAATTTGATTTAATTCTTTTAACTGCAATTATGGTTACCGTTGGCACTGACTGAAAATCAGGCTGAGGGATCACTTCCTCAGCACAACGCTGAGTCAGCCGCCTTTTGTGGCAACTCAGATACACCACAGGCTACATCTATGGTCCTGTTTTATTTATTCGTTTTGTCTGTTGTGTATTTAGTTTTCTTTCTGTTGTTGTGCATATTATGTTACTTATCTGCTTGTTTTGTTTCTGTGATGTATCTTGTTGGTATAATAAATGTCTTTCTTGTTCTTCTTCTTCTTCTTCTATGCCACACGATTCTTGCCGCAATGCCGCACAGTGTTGTCCTGGCGTAAATGGACCTTTAGATGCTACTCGTATCGTATATATACGTGATTTTAATACACTCTGATGAAAACCGGCATTTTTGAACTGAGATCGCCTTGCTATCATTCTAGTAGCAAAAATAGGTCACCGTGTCCGAACGTACTAAGGTCGTGGTGGCTTTGTTCGTTTCTTATGACACCCAAGGCATGAGTCGGGGTGGTCGTATCCTCACACAAAGAATCACACGAGGTAGGTGCATGGATAACCAATCGATAATTTTGTCCTAGGAAATCGCTAAGTGGCTGTATGACTAGACGATAGTTGGCATTAACAATTCAAAGGAATACTGGAGTAGCCGTATGACATATTGCTAGGAAATGAAGAGCTTGAGTCATTTTAGCGGGAAAGTCATAGGAACCCGTGTAATGTGTCATTGTCAAGTTTGGAAGTTTTTTTTTGTTCTGGTTGCTAAAGCTCAGGGTGTCGAGTAAAAAAATGTAAACAAAAAACAGCTGCTCTCAAACTTTATTCACTTGACTACGACCTAGAGATGTGAACACGAATTTGGAGAGTATTTTTGATAAATAAATAGATATATACATGGAGAACTTGCATAAAATTATAATTGGAAAGACTATGTTAAAAGACAAATAAACGTGGTAATTTTTTTTTCTTACGACTAATGCTTTTCGTAGTAATAGCCTGTCGAAAATTCAATATAGGCACGTGGTAGAAAAACGCGCCATACAAATCGAGCTCAAACTATGACGTCAGAATTTGCACGTAACGCTTTATAATGTATGAAGCGTTTATCAATATTTGAGTTACCGCGTAAAACTCGAAAAACTAAACCTAATAAGGTTTTTATCATTAGAGTTACTACCTACTTTATTTTTCGCATGTTTCGAAAACACCAAAAAAATATTTTTATGGTTTATAGTTTTTATAGAAGACATCCTATGGTATAAAATCAATGACGCTCCGATCTAAGTTAGACGCAAGTTGCCCATGTTCTATTTGACATATTGTGGCCAAATTCAGTCTTACTTTTTCACTTTCTATACTATCTGGAAAATTGACACGGTATTTTTTTATGAAAAATAAAAATGTAGTTTTGAAGTTAATATGAAAGATAAGAATTTGTGTCAAACGCCCCTTTTGAGTAAAACGATAAGAAAATCCCAAGCTCCTTATGACAGCGCCCTAACAACCGGCGCGGGCGCAGCTGCGCCGGGCGATGCGCCGCGCACTCGCTACCGGTTTTGTGGCTAACGAGTACCCCCCTCCCGCCTCAAGCTCCTCCCCCGCCTCTCGTATTGATGTATCGCAGGCTCGGTGGAAACTTTTCCACTCAACCTTTAATGCTGCGTTTTCACGATCTTAGAACGCTCGGACAAAGTTACCTTAATAGTATCACACGATACAATGAGTTTTTCTCTACCGCGTTTCAAATTCCCTACAATTCATAGTTTATTATCCGATGTACATTGCGTAGACGAGTCTTCCTACTTCTGAATCTATGGGTTAATTGACTTTGTAATGTACGTCGAATTGTCATAGTTAACCCGTGCTATGGTAACCAGGCAAGTCCATCACAGACATGGAAAACCGGTACGGCAGCCTCCAGCGGGAATCGAACCCACGACCTCTGGTTTGGTAGTCATGCACATTGCCGCTAGACCTACGAGGTAGTCAAATTCGTCTATTGTAGCCATTTGGAGGCGTGCACACCGGCGATCCTAGTACAAAAATTGGCTGTTTTCAAAATATGTTATTTTTCGCACTTTATATTGAAAACTCAGTAATGTACTGTAACGATTCCTCTTTATAGAAGCTGGCTGGCAGAGCCTTCTAGTCATACGTATTTTGAATATTTTGAAGGGAATCGTTACGTTTTGTTTTAGAAGTCGAACCCCAGCTAGGCTAGGGAATTGATGAAAATGATTTCAATAAAGAATATTTGCCCTTAATCCGGATTTTAATAAAGTAGAGCATTACAGTACTAATGACTTAATACACCGGATTTGAACCCACGACCTCTGAAAGTGAGCTAAGCGTCCCATCGATGTGTTACCAAGCATCAGTAGGACTTATTTCAAATTCAACTATTTCTCCACTTAGTTACAGCTTCATTAAAACACGGATAACCAACCACGCACTAAAGATGGACGACTAGCCCATGCATATTTTATTCAAACCAGTGTCTCTTAAATCAAAACACTGGACGGGAATTAAAATTCATTGGATATTCAACACGAATACAATTTTCTAGAAGAAATATAGAGGTAAACTTTCTGAGAATCTCCTCTGCGAACTATTTTCACACTTATTTCGTAAGTTGAAAGAGCTAAAGTTGAGTTTGTTGTACTCTAGATAGAAACTTGTACTGGCCTTTGCAAATTGTACGTTTATATACCGAGGCTACACAGATACTCCTAGATGCAGGAGTATCCAACTTCAGAGACATAGAGCGTAAAACTAATGGATAAGAGAGAAGTAATTCGGAAAGCTTGGTACTTACTAACTTTTTAATTTGGCCTATATTCGTCCCACTGCAAGGCACAGGCCTTCTCTCAGAAAGAGAGTATGAGCTTCATTACCACGCGTGCCTACCGCGGATTAGCGAGTGGTATTACTACTACAACTTTAAAAATGTACGTAACTAAGAAAACCAAGTCATTGGTACATGACGGGTTTCGAACCCACGACCACCCGAACGTGCGGCCGACGTTCGACCGCTGCGCTACCACCGCTTATAATAAGATACTTAACTTACCTTTACAATAATATGACAATTACTAGTGCTAAACCAGTAAAAGGTAAGTAAATTTTTTAGGGTTCCGTACCTAAAGGGTAAGGGACCCTATTACTAAGACTCTACTGTCCGTCTGTCTGTCTGTCACCAGGCTGTAGGTATCTTATGAACTCTTATAGCTGCACTTTTGACAGCTGAACTTTTCACAGATGATGTATTTCTGTTGCCGCTTCAACAACAAATACTAAAATAAATACTTAAAAAAATCACGTTTGTATGGGAGCCCCCCATACAAGCGTGATTTTTTTTGCCGTTTTTTGATCGATATTAATAACGGCAACAAGTAGCCGCTTGAAACATAAATAATTCAATTAAAATAAAATTTATATTGAGGGGGGCTCCCAAAAACGTGACGTTTGTGAAACGTTTTGCCGTTTTTACTCGATCTTTGTGTCTAATGTTGTATAGATAATGGTACGGAACCCTTCGTGGGTGAGACCGACTTGCACTTGGTTGGCTTTTTCATTGGTGGCGCTAGTTAGCCCAATGAATCTCGTTTAAAAATTATTTACTGACACCCAGTCCAAAGCTGAGTGAAATGAAATATACTCGGACTATAGTAAAGTTGCAGCATAGAGATTTATTTATAAACAGCCTATACACGATTTTAATGCAGAGTATGGGCTTAATCACCGCGCGTGCCCACCGCGGATTGGCAATTTGAAGCGCTGATAAGTCTGTAATAAAAAACTGAATTAAAAAATAACCAACGACAAATTTGTTGTTATACAGGCAACGTAAATACATTATCTGTGAAAATTTCAACTGCCTGGCTATCACGGTTCATGAGACACAGCCTGGTGACAGACGGACAGATAGACAGACGGACAGATAGACAGACGGGCAGTGAATAGAGAGGGTGGGACCCTATTACTAAGACTTTGACACCCTTCGGGTACGGAACCCTAAAAAACGATATCTTCTTTTACGGATCGTATTTACAAAAAGTGTCTGAACAATCTCTCAATCACGTTAATAGTGATTTAAGGACCTACCACCGAGAACCTAGCATCACGAACCTGGGACTAGATAGCATTTATGCTAAAACGCCATATTTTGGCGTTAATGCTATCTAGTCCTAGGCTTTTTGCCTACCAATGGTCCTAAAAATCACTATTAACATGTACTCTATGGAGCCCCCTAAGCCTTATCCAGAGGCACATACAGCCTCTACAATACACCACTCGAGAAGCCAAGACCCGTTTGCCCCCGTCCCGCCCCCCTCTACGCTACCCGCGTGCGTAAACGTGACCCCGGAGTATGAACCCTGCGCACGCGCGGTTGTTTATCTTTTATACTAGACGCGACGGTCTAGCGTAGTGGAATGGGCTTGGTTCGTTTTGCTCTGGTGGTTTGTTCAGAGTGGGAGATGAGTGGCCGTGGGCTGGGAAGCCAAAACTAGAGGCGAATCAGATCAAAAACTTTACTAGCGGTTCCAATGTGTCAAAGGGGTGTAGATGTAGTACCAAACCAGAAGCATTACAGGTGGTTGGCCTACGCCTTCTGTGTGATAATCATTGCATACTAGATTACCATCAGTTTGAGGGTTCAAACTACCCGTTCGTAGTTTTACACTTGTTACCACACATTTGCTAGTTTCAATGAAGTAATATCACTGGTGGTGGTTCTAAGGTGAGGCTAGTAACTATAATAATAATAATAAAAACTTCCACACAACACAATCACTTGACCCGGTCCCAAACTAGGATACCCTGTGCTATGGTAACCAGGCAAGGACGACACAAATATGAAAATACATCGAGACCGAGGCCATTTGTACAGACGTACGGCGGCCCCCTGTGGGAATCGAACCCACGACCTCTGTTTTGGTAGCTAAACGCCCTAACGACTGAACCAACGAGGCAGACCCTCAAGACGAAGACATGCCATGCGATTCGTTTTTAGTGTGATATCTGGTGAGGTCACAGCTAGGGAAGAATGTAGGTAATATTTTGCGCCTCCTGCATGAAAACAATCGCATACTAATCGCATATATTACAATAATTTGGGGGTTGAATGAAACTATCCGCATTAGTGGGTTCACACTTGTTACCATGCGCGTGACTCTCTGGTGGTGGTGCCATGTAACTAGCTCGGTGGTAATTGGGTATTTGACAAAATATCAAATGAGTTACTTTTAAAACTGAATTTTGTCTGAAAATACTTGCTTATGACGTCACATTTCAGAGCACTCTTTTTATGTTTAATCAATTTAAAAATTGTAATAACTAGTAATTGACTAAAAAAGTTACATTTTCCGAGATATTTTGTAATTCTTGTTTTAATCGAGCATATGAAATAATTTATTGTTGATCATGTCAAATACCGTATTCTAGGCCGAACATAGTTCTCGTTACCACCTATAGGTAAGACATAATCATACTGCCAAACGATTTGCCGTGTAACCGTGTTTCAGTGTGATGTCTGGTGATGTCGTAGCTAAGTAAGCACGTAATATCTTTGACCTCGTATTTGATTACCATCCGTTAAGACAGCGAATGTGAGACTGTCATCATTATCATAAGACCACTGCTCAATGCTTGGTAAATATATTTTCCCCCTAAACCATCTCTCACAGTCTCTTGCTGCTTGACTTCACGAACCCTCTTTCGACTCCAAGATCTCTATCGATCATCGGGCTAGAGAAATGTCTACTCACCTGATATATTAAAAAACTTTTTGGCTTTACCTTACCTAGACTGCCTCGTTGGTATCACATATTATTACCTTGCCGGAGGTCGTGGGTTCGATTCCCACTGGAGGCCGCGTACATTTGACAAATGCCCTCAGTCTGAGTGTATTCGCATGTAGGTGCTATCCTTTCCTGGTTACCATAGCACTTCTATGGTGAATAACTTAATATTTTTTTGCCGAGGCTAGTAAACGAACAGTTAATGCTTTCAAAAAGTCTCCTGTCACCTCAGTCTACCGAGACCACGGCACTTGCAAAAGTACCAAAACGTAGGAAAATTGTAAAGTGGAAAAATGAACGAGTAAATATCCGTGGAAATTCAGTTTTTATTATGTCTAGCGCTCGTGTTAACCCTGAAAAAATACTACATCAACCCTTACTATCAATTTCTTGTTTTTGACAGCGTTTCGAAAATTAATATTATTTAAAGGACGATTTTGACTAGTGTTCAACACATTCATGACTAATATTTTAAGTTGAAAACTCTGTTAATTAAGTTAAAACGTGTTTTGAAAAGAATAAATGTGGAGTTTCTTTGTTAGCTTCTTCTCCACATAATCCATTAATTGTGAAACTAACAACTTTGACGTTCATTAAGTAAACATTCTGTTTTTACAATGAATAAAAATATTTGAATTGAATTGAATTGAATTAATATTAACTTTCACACAACACAACCCTTGTCCTGGTCCCAAACTACCACAAGCGATGTTTTCGTTCATAGTTAGCGAGTGGTATTGCTACTGTAACTTCACAAATGCACTTAAGTTACAAAACAAAGTCAATCGTACATGCCAGGATTCGAACCCACGACCTCCCGTATGAGAAGCCGCCATTCTACCGCTCCGCTGCCACCGCATTGACCGCAGAGGCCATTGTAGAGTGTAAAAACTTTTTGAAGACCCCTACAAACTAATAATCAGCAAACGAGTTTATTTTTACATTCACTGACAGCCGTCAAAACCACAGATTAAAAAGAAAAAACGAATAAATATTTCACCCTGGTTTAAACTGTCAACACAATCAAACTCCAGTAATTTCGTATTAAAATGAAAAACCTGCACACGGCAACGCCAATCGAAATCCTACGATGATTGTGCTCAAAACAATATTCTGGACGCATATTTTGTTACAACCATCAAAGATAAGATCATACTAACGTGAGTACAATAACCTATTAATTCTGGCCCCGTCGATGTATTAAAGATCTAAAGGTGGTTTTCTGGGAAGGATTTAGGTCTCATTAGGCAAAACAAATTCCTTCGCAGAGAGTTTTTAGACGGACGCCCGATAGGTACCTATGCCATGCGAATTAAAGTAAACACGAATTCCATTGCATTATTGGATTGATCTTTGTAGATTTGGGTGTACGAATTAAAGTAAGGATACGTCCACACAAATCTTACTAACGACCCGAAGTGGGTCTTAGCTTCCGATACAAGAAGTTGCCACTTGTCTCTGTCCTGCGCGGTCCCCTGCCAGTCACTTGCCCGGAGCTCACGCAGGTTCTTAGCCACTTCGTCCACATAAATCTGCAAAGTTCGAATTCTTTTAACGCAGAGAGCCTAAGTTAGCGTAGCATTTCTGTGAATTGACTCGACGATAAAGTAAGCAAGCAACTAACACTGTTTTGCGAGGTTTGCGTTGCCATGGGTTTTCGTACCCTAATATGGCAAGTGATGGGGTTGAAGATAAGTTTGAATAATAGTCTTAAAGGTGATAATTTTTTTTAGTGTTATTGATGTTCATTAAATCACAATAATAATATTCATCTGTTTTTTATATCCAAGAACCTATTTGTTCGCCCATGACTTTCACAAAACGCAATTATATTTGCGTATCCTCTTTATGAGTTCGGTCAAATATTGTTATTTTCCATTTTATCCATAAAACACCACTCGTTGTGTAATAAATAAAATCTATGTTAAGATTTCTCCAACTTGTACATTGTGTTTTATTTCAACACAAAGGAAATATCAAATTCTTTGCCAAGTGAGCCAAAGGAATCTGACTTTGCTGATTTAATTGGATATGTCCGGACAACTTCACACAAATATGCCAATTTCAAATTCTCGCTGCTCAACTTTGCGTCATCTTATGTGATTTTGAAAGGACAACCTTTCCACATCTTCGGCAAAGGAATTTGCATCATTTTTATATTTTAGACGGGCGGTGGTAGCCTAGTGGGTAGAACATTGGACTCGGAAGCGAGAGACCCAGGTTTGATTCCCAGTGCGGGCATGTACTTTGTTTTACAAGTTATGTATATTTGTGAAGTTATAGTACTAATAAATCTCGCTAACCGTGAAGGAAAACTAAGTCAAGCAACTTGAGTGTCTAAGCTATTTATACAACTCAGCGCTTGAAATCGCCAATCCGCGGTGGGCACGCGTGGTGATTAAGCCCATATTCTCTCCCTGAGAGAAGATCTGTGCCCTACAGTGGGACTTATATAGGCTGCTTATGTTATATTTTAGAAAAAATGTGCATTGTCATTCTGACTAAATGTGCTTACCCATAAGTCAAAGACAAATTTAAAACGACTTATCTCATTTTAGAAAACAACATGGAGCAAGTATTTATGATAGAAGTATTTGTGAAGAGGATCATATTGAAACTAGAACCACCTGTCAAAGATGAATGGGAACTTGCTCAAGAGGAAGAGGAACGAAGAAGGGAAGAAGAACGCTTAGCCGCTTTAGAAGCCGCAGCAGCTCTAAAAAAAGGTAAAAAAGGAAAAAAAGCTAAACCGAAGAAAGCAAAGGGTAAAAAAGGCAAAAAGGGAAAGAAAGGTCCAGCCGGACCCTCCGAGGAAGAACTAAAATACATGAAAACTTGCACCATGCAAATGAACTGCGTACCAATCTTCGACTTCTACATAGCTCACGATAACTTTGTTGCTCCACCACCGCCGCCCCCACCCCCTAAAAAGGGGAAAAAAGGCAAGAAAGCCAAACCAAAAAAGAAAGGTAAGAAAGGCAAAAAGGCGGTCCCATTCAAAGTGCAACTTCCGTCTGAACCGTTGCCGGAACCACCTTTTTTCGGCGTCGGCAACTCCGTCATTTTCGTTTCGAGACCTTCCAAGCTGGAGGAGGTTCTCATGGAAACTCCGATCTACGTCACGGTCTGGAACCGGGACCAAGACATGAATTGCATAGGCTTTTGCGTCGTCAATTGGCACACGTCTTTCTTTGAAGCCTTGAAAAAATCAGCTGAGCTCAATCCTCTAGACATGGATGCGGGTGAGTTCAGAAACACTGCGGTACCCGAAATAGTCACCAATACTGTCGAATACACTAGACCACTCCAATGCGAAGAGAACTTAGCCCCATCAGGCCTTGTAGACTTCTTTGTTAAGCTCACCTGCTTAGGAAATAAAGTGCTAACGCATTTCGTGGCTCTCCCAGAGATGGACAGACTTCCCGGGAGAAAGTATCTCATAGACGATTTTAAATTGAAAGACGTGGAAGTAGTGAGACATTGGCTTGGCACCAGCATTGACACCGTCCCACCTGTGGCCTACTTCTTTAGTGCCCCTGATATAATAAGAGAGCCGATAATACCAGTGGAGACGGAAGCCCACTTTGAAGACTACAAGGCGGACTTCACTGACAGTGACCTTGCGATTCTTGCGATGGGCTTCCCCAAGGGTCCGTGTGGTGGCACCAACTGTCCAAGGAGGTTAGAGTACAGAGGTAGCCAGCATGAGTTTGTCACTGGTGATTTGGTCAAGAACAAGTGGACGCCTGGATCGTTTGTTAACTCGAGGGATGTACACGGCCCTTGCGGTAGGTTAGACTGTGCTCTGGCTAAGAAAGTCAGGAAGTATCTGTGCAAGGAAGGCGCTTCAAATCCGTGTCTGAAGCCTTGTATGACATCCTATATGTAACTGCGCCTAAAATATAGGGTGTTATTTCAGTGGCCTCAGATTTAAGGGTTTTTATTTTATTGTTTATTTTGTATGAACCTTTCTAGTACTTTTACAGTAAAAGCTAAGGACTAACTTTGTTTAGAAAAAGGCAATTTTCAATCATTTAATGAAACGTCACATAAAACATTACCAATGAGCGAATGAAGTGTATTTAAAATAAACCTCATAAATATAGTCGGTTTACCGGCACAATAAAAATTGTAAAATGAGAATTATCTCTGACAATAGTCGAGTAATGCTTTTTTAACATATATTTAACGAAAAAAAATTAAATATACTTACTTATTGATCCTTGTTGTATAATTCGTATCTTACAGTCTTAATGAATATTATATAAATACTATCTTACGGCCCCTTGGTGGTAGTTTTCACTTCTAAAAATACTATTCTCAAATGTACTCGGTCAGGGTATGACGTGGTCAGTAAAAGAAAGGAATTGAAAGTATTTGACCTGCCAATTGACTAAAAAAGGCCTCGACTATGTTAGTGTATTATAATACGTGTATTTATACTATAGTACTACACGTTCGGGTTATGTGGCGTGTTTTTCATACCATTGACGCCTAGAAGGCTTGCTACGTGTATGTGCATAGACTTAAAGCAGCAATGACATGAAATCGTCACTTTCATGTCATTGTACTACAAATGCATTACAACATAATCTAGGCCCAGTACTTACAGTCTAAACAGGGCGTAACTCAATCTCCTAAACTTTTCATCTATCTTAAAAACCTATTTAGAGGCTAAAAATTCCACCCATACCGGGACTTGAACCTGCCTGACCCAATGGGCAAGTGCAGGCATCAGCGAAATTTTGAGCCTCTTTACAAACTTCTCTGTACCTACTACGTAGGTACATAGCGCGGAGAGCGCTGGCATGGTGAGCCAGAGAGGTCGCGGGTTCAAATCTCTGAAGGGGCGGAATTTTTAGCCTCTACATAGGTTTTTAAAATTGTCCTCAGCACGGGTTAGTGCACCAAAAATATTATATTTTCATCTATCTATCTATCTATCTAAAAACTCGTCAATAGTTTTGTCGGTATCCGACAGGTACAGGTTCTAATGCGGGCTGGGTGGATTCTCCGACTTCAACCCTAAAACGGGTGTTTTAAAATACTAATGGTTAGTATTTCAAATCCGAAAGAAAAACATCTTACTTTTCAATGTCCTATCTAGGGCTGTCCGTCATTACTTTTATAATTGTTTAAACTTTTTAGCATGAAAAGAAAATTGCAAACATGAGTCTAAATTATCACTAGATATGGTTAATTTGTGGTTAATTTGTAAAAGTAAAAAATATACCAAAATGACTATCACTGAATGTGTTAGTGACGTCGGTCGTCGAAATTCTATTAAGATTTGTATTTCCGTAATTTCAAAATGCCTATTTTTACCTTAGCTTTTCGTTCGCACAGCATAATAAATCCGTGTGCTCGGAGAACCAAGCATTAACTTATTTTATCTACACTCATATATATCATAATCTTCAAATTAAGAATTCAAAGGTAAACACATATTGACAGGCTTTAAACAATACATAACTTTAAAGAAAAAAAAAAAAAGTGTAATATAAAGTTACATTAAAGGTCAGATTTTTCACTTTGTGTTACAGTTATTTTTTTAAACTGTTGCTGTGATCACGGAACAAAACTTAAGTTTTTTTTAATGTCAAAAGTTGACTCTATAAAAAACCTAATTTCATTTTCGTGGTATCAAAAGTGCAACTAAAAATACATAAAATTGCGCGCGCAAAACTGAGTGCAGACGATTGCATGTCAAGATACTTTTGTCGCAATTGCGCCATTTTGTTTCAAAAATTTCATTATGAGTGTAGATAAGGTAGTGTATGAGACTGCACATAACTTGGTATTAAAACACTTGCGAATGCTATTAATAAACTCGCCAAGGCTCGTTTTTTAAAATCTCGCTCGTGTTTTAATAACCCTCATTATGTGACAGTCACATAAACTAGTATTTTCAATCATTCGCTCATTCATTATAAGGTATAATTTGAACGCTCATTAAAACAAATTGTTATTTTCGATCCTACTAGGTACAGCCGACACCCCATCAACCTTGACTGCAACTAAAATGACAAAGTTGACATGCTGTATACTGTGTTAAAAGCAAAGTGAAATAATTAGGGGTTTGTCCACGTAGTCATCATATATAATATGATGACGGAATGGACAAAAGAGTCCTAATTGTTATACTGCTCAATATAACTTATTGGATTCGAAAAAAATTATAGAGGTTCGTCCATGTAGTTATACCTACATAAATGATAGATAAATACCTTCTAAAATAAATAAATGTTTCCTAAAATGGATTTAACTGATTATTTGTATTAAATGTGTAAATAGTACCTACACATTTATTTGATACGAGACGGCTCCTAATTATTAAATGTTTACCAAAACAGACAACTTTTCCCAGGGAATAAGCTTCATCAAAATGGATAAAAGTTCACCGAAATAATGTATTTTTTTGTAAAAGCAATTTAGTGAAAATTTATTTAGTTTGGTGAGGATTTGTTACAGTGCGAGGAGCTGGTTGCAAGTTGCTCAATATTTTGAAGGTCCACGATGAATGTAAAAACTAAGCAGTAAGTACAAACAAACTTTCTCTTTTAACAAAGATAACACCCAACGGTGGCGATCAATTTTTAAGTAACAATTAAACCAGCAGCCACTTCCTAAACATGATTCATTGGAGAGTATTCTGTTAGGCTGTTTATCTCTGGAAAAACAAACTGATCGTTTGTTGCATTGTAATAGTAGTTACAATCCGCGCTCGTTATAAGCCTTTGATTCTTTCTGAACGAGATCTGTGTTCGATTAGACCTTTTCTTAATTACGCTGAGATCCCCCACACCATCTAATATATAAAAAGCTCATGTCACAGTGTTTGTTATCCAACTCCTCCGAAATGGCTTCAAGGAATTTTTTTGCGTAGGTATATTTGCTAGGTCTCAGACTAGGTCGTATAAGCTAGTAAAATAATAATATTAACCTCCAAACAACACAACCACTTATCGTGGTCCCCAACTAGGATACCTCTTACAACCAGACAAGGACCTCAGAGACACAAAAATAATACGGCCCCCCGGATAACCATGCCGGATAATTAAACGTGACACCACTAGGCCAACGGGGCAGTCAAAGTTTCATGTGTCAAATCTTAATCACTATCGTCTAAGTAATTTTGTAGCTTTTCGTCGTAAAAACATGAAAAACACAGAATAAGACTCAAAGGGAGAGTCATCACCATCGCACGCAGTGAAATCGAAAATTCCGAGAAAAAAATTCATACGCGAACACAATGCACTCAATTCCCTGGCCCATATAATTATTGCAATCATTAGTATGACCGCAGTTTAATGTTGGATTCAGAGTTTGCTTGAGCGCTTGAGTATTTAATAAACTCTGCAGCAACACAGTTTTTAGGGTTCCGTACCCGGAGGGTGTCAAACGGGACCCTACTACTAAGACTTCACTGTCCGTCTGTCTGTCTGTCTGTCACCAGGCTGTATCTCATGAACCGTGATAGCTAGGCAGTTGACATTTTTGCAGATGATGTATTTCTGTTGCCGCTATAACAGAAAATACTAAAAACAGAATAAAATTAATATTTAAGGGGGGCTCCGATACAAGAAACGATTTTTTTGTCGTTTTTTGCTTGATATTAATAACGGTAACAGGTAGACGCTTGAAATATTCACAGAATATTTAGTTCTATATTCGCTTTAAAAATAAATAATGATATTAAAATAAAATAAATATTTTAGTAGGGCTCCTATACAAGAAACGTGATTTTTGCAGTTTTTTCTCGATTTTTGTCTCTAATGTTGTATGGATAATGGTACGGAATCCTTCGTCCGTGAGTCCAACCCGCACTTGACCGGTTATTTAGCTAGCGTGGACGGAGTTGTTGCTGTTAGACTGTCGCCGTTTATTGTTAGACTTTGCAAAATATGTACCTACCCTCGAATGTTCACTAAGAGTTATACTTTGCTAAGTAAGTTTAAAAAGGTATTCAATAACGATATAAGCATCTTGTCTTTATACAAGTGTAACAGTATTACATAATTCTTATACCAAATAAACTATTTGTATTTAATTGTGAAAATCCTGACGTTTGCGATAGCAATTAGGGCACTCACACATAAACACATAATACGACGTCGCGTTTTGCTACGACCGCCTCAATTTGGCTTTAATTTGAGCGAAATTTTGAACCAATATTGAATAAGTGACGATTAGTTATGAATTGACTAGTTGACTCGTAGGACGACGCGACGTCGTATCGTGTTTGTATGTGAGAGCCCTTAGTAAGTATGGACTTTGACAGCGAGACGATCTTTGAGTATTTGGCCCGCGTAATATGCGCGGTGGTAACGCGGTCGGTAGAACACTTCCCTCACATTCAGAAGGTCATGGGTTCAAACCCAGGGCACGTAATGACTTTGTTTTCTAACTTACGTACATTTGTGAATTTGTAGTAGCAATGCCACTCGCTAACTGTGAAAGAAAACATCGTGAGGAAACCTGCGTGTTTGAGGCGTTGAAAGCGCTTGCTGTTAATCCGCGGTGGGCACTCGTGGTGATTAAGTCTATAGTATCTCTCTCTGAGAGAAGGCCTGTGCCCTACAGTATATAGGCTACATTATAATACAGGGGAATATTCGTATATCCGATTCAGCGTCACTGACCCGAACGTGTAGGATGATTTATTTGTATACTGTGATAATGGGCCTCAGAAGAAGTTTTCACTTCAATATTAATAATAACTTCCACACAACACGATCACTTGTCCAGGGCCGCCTTTCATAAAACTACAACTCATAGATTATTATGACAATTCGATGCAAATTCCGTGGCCAAGTCGTAATCAAACTTTGAAATGTGCATCGAACTGTCATAATAAACCTTGAATTGTAGTTCTATGAAATATTTCTATATTCTAACCAGGCAACTAGTAAACGGAACTATACTGGACACTGTCCCATGGTAACCAGGCAAGGACATCACAAAGTTGAAAATTATGATCTCCATATATTTCAAGCTCTTTAGAGAGATATAGCTCCGTATTACTTTATATAACGAGTGAGAGCAAGATGCAAGAGCGACTCTACGCTTTCTGGATTTGAGCGATGCAGCAAAACAACGGGTGTTGACTTGAATGCAATTATTAGCGTAATTTTGACACTCAGCACTGCAGGATACGGTCACTGGTCACGAATAAAGCTCAATAATTAGGTCGGATTTGGATTTACACACCTTTGTAACGTGCTTTTAAAACTGTAGAGACAGGTATTTAGGAGCGTAAGCAACAGAGGATGGCGAAATATGTGTAAAATTAAGAAAACTAAATCGAGTTTACGAGGTCGAACCTTACAAATATTATAAATTTATGCGAAAGTTTGGATAGATGTAACAGACATTATGTCGGTTACTCAATCTCGCCAGTATGGCTTAACGGATCTGTATGAAATATTTATTGTATGCAATAGTATCTCTCTTTCATTAACAGTGTTATATGTACTACTCTACAACATCCAAACACGGAAACGGCGACATGTCCATTAGAACAAACATTTTGATCACAGTCATTATTTCAGTCATTTGTTAGTCAGTAGGACCTAGTCCCAGTGATATGATATTAGTGCAATACCTGCAACAGCTCTTCATAAGAGTGATTATTGAACAAAATATGATACTGGTATCTATGCCGCGTCAGATAAGAGCTATCTTGGCGTATCATCCTCTGCCGGACTACACAGTCAACTTCATAGTAACGTTTACACGCATGCACTTTACTCGACTAGGTGACGGGCGACTTTCCAATAAAAATAAATAATTTAACTACTCCCGACTGTACATTACTCATGCTAGGCATTAGCGGTTGTAAGCAAACCTGCTGATTAGGATAATGCATTCAAATTTATGTAAATGCGTCGCTATTTACACATTATGCGCTTATTGTTGCACTCAGCTAGGCGCAGGTCTCGCAAATTGGTGTAACGAGACGTTTAACAAAGGAAAAAGACATTGTGTAAAAGGTGCCTTGCACTCTTTCGTAAGTAGCTGAAACATCTCCAAAAGAGCTAGATTGGCTCTCTATACTGGAGTGCTGGTCCCAACACTTACATGTGGCAGCGAGATTTGGGTATGGCAAAAGAATCAAGAGAGTAGGAATAATGCAGAAGAAATGAGGTCCTTAAGAAGTGTTGTGTGATGCCACTTTGAATGACAGGGTACGCAATAGTGTGATTTGAGAAAGTTGTGGACTGAACGATGAAGTGACTAGAATTGAGAAGGAATGAAAAAGGAATGTTCAGTTGGTTGGACATATGGAGAGGATGAAGGAAGAAAGATTGACGAAACAGATATATCGAGCGATCGTGGGTGGAAGTGCTGGTAACGGACGTACCAGGTGGTTATACTTCAACTAAATAGGGGATGTGTTATCAAAGGGCAAGATAAAAAGTACCCCAAACCGATGTAATAATAATAATAACTTTATTGATAGTTAACAGGGTTGATGTACATTCACTTAACCGTTTAAATATAAATAGAAAAACGTGAACGAAACTGGTTGGTGTCTGCTGCTATAGCTAGGTTACTAAGTAGCCTGTATTAATAGCAGCAGGCCCGTGCCTCTTACGACAAATTCTAGTTAGTAATTAAACAGTGGTGGCATTATTGGAGATTTGTTACAAGAAGTGAAATGAAGTTTGCTTAATATTATAAAACTAACATGCACTGTGTGTGTGTGTGTGTGTGTGTGTGTGTGTGTGTGTGTGTGTGTGTGTGTGTGTGTGTGTGTGTGTGTGTGTATGTGTGTGTATGTGCGTGCGTGCAACGACTAATGAAGGTTGATGAAGCGAAAGAGATCTGTCAGGATCGTGGCAAGTGGCAGACTCTGGCTTCTGCCTGCCCCTGCGCTCCGGGATACAGGCGTGAGTTTATGTTATGAAAAAAAAATCCCGCCAAGAGATTCATCGTGTTCTTGCGTCTTTATTTACCATCCGAGGTCCATTTCATAGAAATACAATTCGTGGTTCACTATGACAATTCGATGTACGCTTAGCCGATTAACCTACAGATGAAAGGCGCAGAAAGACGAGCGATCGTGGGTGGAAGGGCTGGTAAAGGACGTCCCAGGTGGACATACTTCTACCAAATAGGGGATGTTTTAGCAAAGGGCAAGATAAAAAGTACCCGAAACCGGCGTGCGCGCATGCAACGACTAATGAACGTTGAGGAAGCGAAAGTGATCCGTCAGGGTCTTGGCAATTGGCAGTTCCTGATCTCTGCCCACCCCTCTGGGATACAGGCGTAAGTTTATGTATGTATGTAAACAATAAATTGCAGTTTTATGAAACACAGCCCTGAATGGGGAGGAGGATGGCGCGAGTCACGTGTTTTGTGGCGCTTAAATGTCAGAATTTGACAGTTAATGTACTGGAAAGTTGAGACCTTTGATATTTAAAACGCGCAACTAGCGTCGTCGTTCCTACTACCCATACAGGTGAAGCCAAGGGTTAAATAACGCTATGGTGTTAGTGAAAGTGAAAATGTTTGTTTTAAAGTATATTTTAAGTTATATATATAAAAGTATATTAGTTAATACTGTTTTATTCCGTGTGGCGCCGGATTAAGAATAGCGTCACTCCATTTCCTCCCGTGGATGTCGCAGAAGGCGACTAAGGAAATCAATTACCAGGAGACGGGCAGCAGCGTCCTACTACTACAACGTCCTACCAGCTACCTAAGGCATTAAAATGTATTGAACTTGTTCTGGCCGCAAACTAGGATACTCCGTGCTATGATAACTTTACAAGAACAAATCCTATCCTACTAATATATTAGGTATAAACGTGAAAGTTTGTGCAGATGTTTCGATGTTTGTTTACTAAATCACGCAATAACGGCTGAACGGAGTTACATGAAACTTGGCAAGCAGATAGACGGAGATCTGAATTGAGACATAGGATACTTGATATCCCGGTAATGCGTGCCCGTGGATAATCTTTTTTTCAAGCCAAACTCTACTTGTTTATTGCGTTGCCATGGTAAAAAGAATGGTATAAACGGATTATGTGGCTAGTAGGTATTATATAGGTATATTTTTCACGGTTTCATAGTTCCCCGTTGCGAAAATTGTTGAACCTCCCATTTTCGGATATACTTATAACATAAATTGTTGAATTTTGACTGGCTCGTTGGTCTAGCGGTACTTATTACGTCTTATTACTATGCCGGAGGTTGTGGGTTCGATTCTTTGTGATTTTCTTCACGCTTTATAGTTACTATACGTGTAGAGCTATCCACCAAATAAGAAACAAGTTATATGCCGGGAATCTATGCCGGAATCCTACAACGAACACTCGACTGCCTCGTTGGGCTAGCGGCTAATACGCTTGACTACCAAAACAGAAGTTGTGGGTTCGATTCCCACTGGAGCCCGCCGTACTTGATTTGTACAAATGGCCTCAGTCTGGGTGTTTTTCCATGTTTGCCTGGTTGCCACAGCACTGGGTATCCTAGTTTAGGACCGAGGCAAATGTTTGTGAAAATTCACTTGACGTTTTAACTTCTAGTCTTTTACTTATTCAGCGTTTAGTTAATCTCAACCAAATAAACTAGCCGTCATTTAAACTTCAGTTAACCTTAATTACAGTTTTAATTACACTTGTTTATTAATTAGTGGGAGTTATATTCAATGAAAGCGGATGGCAAGAGTCATAGACATAACAATGGAGACGATTATTGAGGCGATTTTTTTATAAAACTGCATTAAATTTGTCTATTAGACATACAATTTTTTGTCCTTTGCTTGCCTCGTTGGTCTAGCTTTATCTCATGTCAATTGCCTGAATTCTTTGGCGAATTGTCTCATTTCTGATTTGAAAACTCAATTTTAAATGGAATACAATTTTATGTTTCATCATCAGCCATTTGACGCACACTGCAGGACATAGGCCTCCCTCATGGTTTTCCAAGCTTCCCGGGCCTCGATTCTGGTAGTGCATTGTAGTATAATGACAGGTACACTGTCGGGTCACGTGACGTGTTTTTTCATACCATTGACCCCTAGAAGGTTTGATACGTGTGCCCGCGTAGACTTAAAGCAGCCATGAAATGAAATCGCCATGTTCATGCAGTTGTCATGTTACTACAATGCATTAACAGAATCTAAGCCCCGGTCTTGTGTCGATGGTCTGACGACCTGGTTACGGTGGCGGGGAGTCGCTGGATTTAATATTCATAAACAGGAAAATGATGTGTGCTGAGAACTATAGTCTATATGTTTTTTTTTATTAGCCTCCTTTGTGTCTCACTGCCGGGCAAAGGCCTCCTCTCCTGCTTTCCACCTTTCACTGGCCACGTTTCATAAAACTACAATTCCAAGTTCATTATAACAATTCGATGTAAATTCCGTAGCCGAACTTCCTACTTGTCAATCTGTGGGTTAATCGACTTTTCAGTGTACCTACATCGAATTGTCGTGGTAAACCAAGAATTGTGGTTCTGTGGCCCCAAACAGGCCCCCTGTCCCCAGCCACCTCGCATCATCTCGGCAAGAATGCAGGTCGTCCCAGCCATCTTCGGAACCCAGTCGGTCGCTATTTTGGCTCACCTACGAGTATCTGTCTTCATACCGCAGACATGGTGAGCCCAGTCCTACTTTAACCTGGGGCGGTGGCACCCCAACGTCTGCAATGTTAGTTTTTGAGCGTGACGTTGTGTTCCTAATGCGGTCATTTCTTTTCACACTTAGAATACTGCGCTCCATTGCCTCCTGTGGTAAAATTATCCTGCGTTTTTTGTAACTCTTCGATGCATTTGTGAACATGGACGTTATCGGTGCACGCATTTTCGAGGTCAGTGTTGCAGTTAACGTCACTTGTAACAAAGATAATGGATAACATGTAAGATTTAAGCTGTCTTTTGTTGAGCAAACTGTGTTTACGTCTTTAATTTTAATTTTCCAAGTTGTTTATTACGGCACGGATAAAGGAAAATGTGTGTTATTTAATGTAGTTGAAAAGAGGTTGTCATTTAAAAAACTATATTATTACCTGCACTTTGGCCTCTAAAAGACAATAGTCCTAGATTAGATGCTCAGATTAACCACAACGCCTTAAGACTTCGAATAGCACAGTGTTCCGTAGCAGACAAGTTTTCGAGATTCGTATGTACGGTGCCGACTTGTGTAGCTGTATAGCCAGTACGAAGCAGACTGTCTCTCAGCCTTCTTCTGAAGCCAGACTCACATGAATGGGCGTCAGGGTGGTGACAGGAAGAAAACATAATTGGTAGTAATATCACATGAACGACGAATCTTTCGCCCGTTCAACCACCCTGTAAACACCAAATTTTCAGGAATCATACGAGTCTTCGGGTCTGTACGCATCTCCACTAGGTAGCTAGTTACAAAATAACTGAATCTATCTAGGCAAGGCGACGTTGTTGTTTGCAAATGCAAAAAATATAATTAGGTATGTTTCTTAATTCTGCCTAATTGAATAACGGTAACAGGTACCTTAACAGGTTTTTTTAATAGGTACAACTTAAAAGAAAACGTTTACGCAATCAACATCAGTCTTGTCCGGTTGGCCCTACGCCTAAGGTGTAAGTTTTTGTTGCATTACCGCAGACAAGAGGCCATGAGAGCAGCGAAAAATTTCAAATTTTTTTTAGCTAGATTGATCAAAATCCTTGAACGGTTATGATAAGTAAGCACTCTAATGACAATGAGAACATAACATAACATAACGTAACGTAACTCACGCCTGTATCCCAGAGGGGTAGGCAGAGACCAGGGAGTGCCAGTTGCTACGATCCTGACAGATCACTTTCGCTTCCTCAACATTCATTAGCCGTTGCAAGCATGCACGCCGGTTTCGGGTACTTTTTATCAATGTCAATGAGAATATGATAAAGATTAAAAAAAAACATTTGAAAATTGAAGTAGAGTTACCTCTTTGTTGGAACTCTTTACGCACTTATTTCATTCCATATTTGTAAATTTTCAACAAATAGATGATATTGAGAATCCGTCGAACGAGTTGCGGGCACGGCTTGTACGCAAAATATTCTAGCACATTAACCTCCAAATAAGGCTCTACGAATGAGTCACTAGTTAAGGCGATATTTGTCATATACGTGACCGGAACCTTGACACAATAAAACTAGCCAAGAGTGAGTCAAACTTTCACCAATTCTTTATTATCGATGAATAGTCACTTAGATGAAAACTAGGGTTTATAACAACTAAAAAAATATAGGTCGGTGCTTTTTAAAAAAATATAGACAAATAATATGATAAACAAAAAAGGGAATTATTAAGAAAAAAGTTTCATGTGAAAAGTTTATTCGACATACTATCCAAATGCTGTATGAAGGGTATAATATGATAATTTTATCATATTCTTGTAAGGTATTTAAGTTTTGGGTTATGTATATTTTTTGTGCAATCATTAGAATAAGTGTAAACAAACAATTTGTCATCATAAACAGCCTATATACGTCCCACTGTAGGGCACAGGCCTTCTCTCAGGGAGAGAGTATGGGCTTAATCACCACGCGTGCCCACCGCGGATTGGCGATTTCAAGCGCTGAGGTATGTGAATAGCTCAGACACTCAGGTTTCCTCACGATGTTTTTCTTCACAGTTAGCGAGTGGTATTGCTACTGTAACTTCACAAATGTACATAACTCAGAAAACACTGGGCCTGGGTCTCCCTCTTCCGAGTCCAATGTTCTACCCACTAGGCTACCACCGCGAACACAGTTAGCAAATTAACACTCGGTAAAGTAGGTTTACTGGTAGAACATAGAGTCCCTAAAATACTAGTTAACGCCCAAAATCTCATAGCCCATAGCGCGAGAGACCTCGGTATGTGTCATAGAGATTTCTGTCGGTACAATCGCCCGTCCAGACTATTTTCAAATAATCAGCAGGCCTGTCAGGTATAAACAAAACCCCAGCCTACACCTGCCATGTAAGGCCCACAGAAGAAAATCAAACGCCAGAAAACAAAATAAAAATGATAGTTACCAAAAAAGTAATTAGCTAAAGTATGACGAAAACACTACAGCACATACAAAGAAAACCTCCGGGCCGAAGCGGGATTCGAACCCACGCGACTGGCATACCGTGCCAGCGCTCTTACCATCTAAGCCGTTTAAACCTCGCCCGACTCTGCGGAAGTTCTTTTTCTACCGTATGCTGTATTTTTACATAACATAAGACTCATGTTGAAAAATCAATTAATACATTGAAGAGTATGATGAGCTTAAAAACAACGGACATCATTCACTCGACTGCCTCGTTGGTCTAGCGGTATTACGTCTGATTACCATGCCGAAGATCGTGGGTTTAATTCCCACTGGGGGACGCCGCACATTTGTACACATGGCTTCTGCAGCTTGCCTGGCATAGCACAGAATATCCTGGTTTGAGACCAGGACAAGTGATTGTGTCGTGGAGAAGTTATTACTATTGTTATTATTTATTGAACAAGCTGGAACTGCGTCGGACGATCGTTAATTAAATAACCGGATCTAAGCCATCATACCACACGCAAAGAGCAACATTTCTCTTCAGCACATTGTCCGATGACTAATCCAGTAGCATCCTCAACGCAATTAGTGCGTAACAATCACCGGACTATATCCTCTGTCCGACTGTACGTGATCACAACACCCTGGCAATGATTAAGCTAATGATGAATCACCCAATCGTTTAGTTAGAGGCATCCATATCGCCTCGTGTAGGCATAGGTTTACATTTAGTGAGCGCCTGCAGATCTGTCACACAGAATCTTTCCTAATGTGGACTCCAGCCTCTCACACAGGAATAAGTCCTGATTACTCAAATTCTTCCTGAAGTTGAAGTTGTAAGGAAATAAATAAATGGGCAACTTCCATTGCTTTTATACCATAGAGGACATAAAGAAACTCAGAAAAATTAAAATATTAAACCATAAAAATATTTTGTTCCGGGCTTTTGGGATCACAAAAAATGTGAAAAATAAAGTTACTATTATTATAGAACCGGGACAAGTGCGAGTTGGATTCGCTCACCAAAGTTGTGGATTGAATACTTTTTATTTCAATACCATGCAAATAATGTCCCGGGTTGACACCCAAGATAATTAAATGAGGTTCGAAGAAAATCTGTTCGGAAAATCACTGCAACTATTTACCTATATTGATTAAGTCGTTTAAGCAGTTAAGGCGAAAGTGAAGCTATTAACTGCAATTATTTTATCAAGTAAGAACGGATAGTTATTAGTATGTCACAGTGACGCTAGCGCCATTTATGTTAAGATAATTATTGCAATCGGAACATAGACTCTGTTAACATGAAAGGTTTTAATAATCTGAATGTGATGTTAATGATGTTAACAATAACAAAATAGGGCAATAGCTTCCACTTAAATAGGGAAATATATAGCGTAGGATACCAGCAGCTCGCTGGACCGACGATCTGAGGCATGAAATGATGGCTGAGGAATGAAATATTCAGAGATTTCGTGCCTTACACGACTATCGAGCACATTGGAAATGAATCGAGTCATAAATGTTATGTGAAAAATGTCGTTCTGACTTTATGACTTTTTTCAAAAAGGTTAGGCTCTAGGGTAAACGCTTAACCCGATCATCTTTGTTTTAGGCTCAAATTGTAGCTGAAAAAACAGTCCAAAGATTTTTTCTCGAATTTTTGATATCATTCTTCGTTTCCAAAATATCGAGCGGCAAAATCAAAAATCTTGAAAAAAAAAAAATTTTTTTTTTCACTGCTTCGGCCATAACTTTTTTGTTTTTGACTTTCTCGAATAATTATTTTTGTACCTTACAGTTCCCGTAAATACGCGTCTTTTGAACCTTTTTTGAATATCATGTCTTCACAACTCTCCAAGATATAAGGAGATCGCAATTTTTCCTAAAATATAATGAACTTAAAAGGAAAACCGTCAAGACTAAGCAGGCTTTATGAGTTAACGAGTAATAGGCGACCAACTTATAAAAGGAAAGAAAATTACGTTCGTCCGGAGGGTGATGAAGTTGTTAGTTCTGTAAAGCAGATAAAACCCCCTCTTGCCACGGAACCCTATACTGCGTGTGGCCCGACACGCACTTGGCCGGTTTTTTTCCTAAGTAATAGCGTAAGTGTGTATGGATAGTGTATGATGATGTATTTTGTGTGTAAGTGTATGTGCGTTTACGAGTGTGTGTGTGTGTGTAAGAATAACTTTTCAACTAAAGCAGTTCTTCTGTCTCTTTACAATACGTGGCAATTTTCTTGCTTTCCGAAGCGTATAATAACTAGTAAGATAAGCGGCAGTGGGTTTTACGGTTTCGATAATTTTTATTGTGACACTTTTCCGATGAAATTGACTCACGGTGTTTAAGCGGAAACTGTTTACAGGGAAGTTATGGAGTGGATTTTTTTAACCAATTGTGGTAATTTGTTGCACATAAGCTCCTTGCCGCTATAACATGCCGTGTGGCACCGGATTAAGAATAGCGTCACTCCATTTCCTTCCGTGGATGTCGTAGAAGGCGACTAAGGAAATCAATTACCAGGAGACGGGCAGCAGCGTCGTCCTGAGATTCCAACCGCATACTACGATCGCCAACCTGCCTGCCAAGCGTGGCGATTATGGCAAAACCCCTCATGGTTATGAAAACCACGAAGGAGGCCTATGTCCTGCAGTGGGTGTCAAATGGCTGATGATGAAGCTCCTATACAATTATAACCTGTTTTATCTGCTAACAATACATTAAGTGTTTGAAAAAAAAATACAATTGATTATTTAACAGAATAATTCTACACTATAGCACGATACTAAAATTAAAAAACTTGCAAAAACACTATCTATGTTGTAATACAATACTATCTATGTTGTAAAAAACTTACAACATAGATAGTATTGTGTGAGCGAAAGGCGTAGTATATAAACTCACGCCTGTATCCCAGAGGGGTAGGCAGAGACCAGAGACTACCACTTGCCACGATCCTGACAGATCACTTTCGCTTCCTCAACATTCATTAGTCGTTGCATGCACGCACGCCGGTTTCGGGTACTTCGGGTAGGCGAAAGTAGCTGTTCATTTACATTCCTTAATTTACCGTCTCTACTCCACTCTTGATAAGTCATAAGGCCTCTAGGCCTTACACAAGCAGTCAAAGCAAGAGTCGAAGACGTCAATGTGACGGCAAAAAACTGGCCGTCGGTCGTTCGGTGGGTAGAGCACGCGCCACCACTCATGTCCCACGAAGAAGACCTTGTGCGACCTCAGTGGTGGCGCGGCGGACTATACTACGGTACCCCTACCCGATGGGTTTGTGACATGAAAGAAGGCGGCAGGAGTGCGTTTATGTGCGTGAGTTTATGTTATGTTTTGTTATGTTAGATTTTTCAACAGATTAGCAGGGGACCAGCGAGGTTGGCGTGATGTTGAAGAGGCCTGTGCCCAACAGTGGGCGTCTTTCGTGGGCTGTATAGATAGATAGATAGAAGGCCTTCAAATAAACTCAAAGTTAAACTGAAAAATGTGCAAACTGTAAAAATACAATGATGAACGTCGATGATCGCTGTGTAACCCTTCTCACACTGCTGGATTTCATCAACGCCTTTAACTGTGTAGACCACGAAATTCTCCTGGCTGTCCTCAGATCCTTAAATATTTCGGGGCCAGTGGCTCAGTGGTTCATATCCTATCTTTCAGGACGCCGGCAACGCATCCATCTGGGAACAACCTTTTCAGACTGGTGCGATGTCACTGCCGGCGTACCTCAGAGCGGCGTGCTCTCTCCACTTCTTTTCTCCGTATTTATAAATACTCTCGTCTCTGTTATCCACTTCAGTTCCCATCATCTGTATGCAGACGATCTCCAACTTTACACATCGTTCAAACTGGAGAACATCGATACCGCTGTCGCCTCTATGTCTAATGACCTGGAGTCCATTCGGCAGTGGACCGTCAGGTACGGTCTTCTTTTGAACCCCTCTAAAACTCAGGTCATGTTTGTCGGTAGCAAGGCCCTCATTGCCAGACTAGATTTGACCTCTCTTCCCAAGGTGCTCTTTAATGGTATTGCACTTCCCTACTGCAGCAAGGTGAAAAATCTTGGTCTGCACATCCAGAGCGATCTTTCGTGGGATGTGCATGTGGCTGAGATAAGTAGGAAAGTATTTGCCTCAATGCATTCCCTTAAGCGTTTACAGAAGTTTCTTCCATTCTCAGCCAAGGTTACGCTTGTTAATTCATTGCTACTCCCCATTATCGATTATGCTGACGTATGCTATCCTGACCTTGGTGAGGAGCTATTAAGCAAACTCGATCGACTTCTCAACTTATGCATTCGATATATTTTCGGATTGCGTAAGTATGATCACGTCTCCCAATTTCGCTCCAAGCTCAAGTGGCTTAATATCCGTTTCCGCAGGAATGCTCATATCTTGTCCACTCTCTACAATGTGTTGAATAACACTTGCTCCCCTTCCTATCTCAGGGAACGCTTTGTTCATCTCCACAGTGACGCCCGCTCTATGCGGTCGTCCCGGATTCTTCATCTCCGCACCCCAGAGCATAATGCGGCGGGATATTCTAATTCTTTTACCGTGACTGCGATTCGCTTGTGGAACAGCCTGCCTCTGGACATTCGTCAGGCTTCAACCCCGGAGATTTTCAAAAAGAAAGTTCTTTATCACTTCCTTGATCTGCAGAATAGGCAGTAAACGATCACCAGTTATTTTATTTTATTGCTTTTTGGTATGTAAGTAATCGTGTTTAGTAATTGTAATTATCTTCAATATGTATGTACGTATTTTTGTTGTTATTTATTTATTTATGTACTATCATTTATGTAGGTTTATAATAATTTCTATTATCCCCCTCCCCCCCCCACTAAGTCTAAGTTATTTCCCTAGGTTTACGTAAGTTTATTATTGTATTTAATCCTCTTCGTGCACTACCCGTCGCCAGTCTCTTCAAAACCAAAGGTTTGCTGGAAGAGAATGCTTCTTGCATTAAGCACGCCCTTGTACACTTACAATGTAATTAGTGCAATAAAGAATTAAAATAAATAATAACGTCGAAGCTGTTAGTTTCAGAATTAATAGGTTATGTGGAGAAGAAGCTAATAAAGACAACTCCATGTTTATTTTTTTGAACAGTTCATGTTTTGACTTAATTAACAGAGTAGACACAATAAATTGTGCCCGTTAACATTTTTAATACTACACAAATCTTCGAAACAATCCTTAATGTTATAACGTCGTCAATGTTGCAAAATGTTACATATCTAAAACTATTCATCGAAATTTTATAAAAAATTGATTCTGTCACACGTGCAAGACATCGTAATCCTCAGTCTGATTAGTTGTGTATACTATTACGACTTAATTTTCTTCTAATTTACAAATTTTATTACTATTACGATATCATATTTTTCACAAAATCAAAAAGCACAAAAATCATATTTTTTACATGTGACATTTTGCAATATCGATGACGATAATAGGCTCTTACAATTAGGCAGCACAGAGCAATGCTTAACACATTTTAAGTCATTTGCTGTCAGCTGCAATCAATTGAACAAGCATTTTCTTTTTTGAATTTTCACAGGTGATGTATTTCTGTTGCCGCTATAACATTCCGTGTGGCGCCGGATTAAGAATAGCGTCACTCCATTTCCTTCCGTGGATGTCGTAGAAGGCGACTAAGGAAATCAATTACCAGGAGACGGGCAGCAGCGTCGTCCTGAGATTCCAACCGCATACTGCGATCGCCAACCCGCCTGCCAAGCGTGGCGATTATGGCAAAACCCCTCATGGTTATGAAAACCATGCAGGAGGCCTATGTCATGCAGTGGGCGTCAATTAGCTGATGATGATATAACAAAAAATACTAAAAGCAGAATCAAATAAATATTTAAGGTCCTATTCGCGACTGAAACATAGTATTTTCTTCACAATATTTCATAAACCAGCTTATTTTCTGCTGTGCCCCGAAAACTGGTAGTTACTGGTAGGTTAAGAATTTGTTTTTTTCTTTATATAGCCTATACCTATAAGTCCTGCTGCAGGGCACAGTCCATCTCTCAGAGAGAGAGAGAGAGAGAGAGAGAGAGAGAGAGAGTATAGGTTTAATTACCACTCGTGTGCACCGCGGATTGGCAATTTCACGCGCTGAGGTATATGAACACCTCAGACACGTTGCATTTGCTCAGTGCACAGTGGCATTGCTACAACACATTCACAAATGTACGTAGCTTAGAAAACAAAGTCATTACATGCCCTGGGTTCGAACCCATGACCATCTGAATGTGAGGCAAGTGTTCTACCGACCTCGTTACCACCGCGCATATTACGCCAAATACTCAAAGATCGCCCAGCTGTCAAAGTCCATACTTCTAAGGGCTTTCATACACAAACACGATACCACGTCGCGTCGTGCTATGACGCGTTAATTTGGCTTAAATTAGTATAACTCATTATAATCAGCAAGTGGTATTGCTACAAATGTACGAATGTGGCTAGTATAACTTCACAAGTGGTTAAGAATAAGAAATGTTTTATTAATAAGCCTTAATACCAGCTAAGCGGTGGTAGCCCAGTGGGTAGAACATTGGACTCGGAAGCGGGAGACCCAGGTTCGATTCCCAGTGCGGGCATGTACCTATGACTTTGTTTTCTAAGTTATGTACATTTGTGAAGTTATAGTAGCAATACCACTCGCTAACTGTGAAGGAAAATATCATGAGGAAACCTGAGTGTCTGAGCTATTTACATACCTCAGCGCTTGAAATCGCCAATCCACCTTGGGCACGCGTGGTGGTTGAGCCCATACTCTCTCTCTCTCTGAGAGAAGGCCTGTGCCCTACAGTGGAACGTATATAGGCTGCTTATAACCAGCTATAAAAAACAATGTTAAATGGCAACAGCAATGAATTTGGTTAGTTTTGGGCACCAAATTGGGAATCGCTTGAAATTTGACAATAACATCCAGATAATGTAAAAAAAAACTGTGCAAATTTCTTACCTAACGCCACACTTATATAATTTCAAGCATCACAAAGGCAAACCCAAACAGTTATCTTCGATTTGAGTCAATCGTAAAATCGTACGAACCCTCGGTACAGCACGATACAGTCCGCTCAGCCCAAAGAAAGACCGTTCTAGAACGAAAACCGCATTCTGCGCCATTCCTACAAACCGTTCCCGCAAACATTACGAAAGTCATAAATCAAACGCCAACGAAGAAAGACTTACTGCCTTTAATCGATAGTTAAAATACATTGTAGGTCTTATTCTATTATCTTTTAAACGCGTGGAGTAATGGACTAGAGGTTTTTATTGGCCATTAAGACGTAGGGCTTTTTAAGAAGAAGAACTACAGAAATCCTTGCTAACTATGAGTGGAAGATTCCATTTAGACACATTTTTTTGCTATTTATCCAGGTAATGTTTTTGATAGAGATAACTGGAAAAAAAATACAAACGTCTTATGTCATAATATGATATTATAATTTTTTTTTTCTTTCTGAAATTGCAAAAATGCAATACAAGTAGTATCATGTACCTAAAGGGAAATACTTTACCAAAAATTTAGACTGTATTTGAGGAGGATTTTGGAGGAATGGTGTTTTTATAAGTAAAATCAATAAATAGGATCATCAGAATATGTCTAAAACGTCCATATTTTGTTTGTTGAAAGGAACACTATCACGGCTAAGTAGGTTTTATAAGAGTAATAGACGACCAACTTATAAAAGGAAAACTTCGGACAAAATCCCATCGTACCCATTGATGTTGATGAAGTTGAAGGTGTACTCATTATTCGATAATAATTAAAAATATTAAAATATAATGTTAAGTGGCAGACCCTGGACTCTGTCTGCCCCTCCGAGATGCAGGTGTGAGTTTATATTATGTCATGTTTAATATTAGAATGTGCAAGAAAGACGAATTCCAGAAAAAACCGAGGTATTAACACAGCTACTTGGTTAAGCCCACACTTTCTCTGAGAGATGGCCTGTGCCCTGCAGTGGGACGAATATAGGCTTCATAAAAAAGACTTTCTGTAGTTACATTGGTTAAAACTTACATTTGTTGTTGCAAAGTCGTCCTTAACATAACTGATTTGAGTGCACGTATGTAAAGGTTGATTGTTTTATACTCTCCTTCAAGCGAATTAAAAATTATTTAAACTTAAACAAAATGTGAGTTCCTCACTATCTGGCCGGAAATAATATGTAACGAAAGAAGAAAAAAAAAATTAAAAAACCTCACGATCATCAGCTATTTGACGCCCACTGCAAGACGTAGGCCTCCCACAACCTCGTCAATTAATAATGTATTTTTTTATGAGTTTAACGGCCTCTTATGCGAGTTTTTTTTTCATCCAGATCTAAAAAAAACGAGCTCGACCTTTTATTAATTTTTATTTTGTGCCATAGTCGATGGGTCTCTGTGCGTAAGCAGCGTAAGTGAAGAACCGTAAGCTTGAAAATGTTGCGAGGCTATTGATAATTCTGTCACCAGGGTACTTAGTCGAGGATTTTGAACCCTAATCTAATGATAATGAAAACGAGAGCCAAATAGATTTTATTGGGCATTCAATACTGATCAACCTATACATTTTTGTTTGCAAAGTCACCCGTAGCTGAGTACTGTATTATCCTATCTAAATAAAAAAAAGGCCGGTGAGTCGGACTCGCGCACGAAGAGTTCCGTACCATTACCTATACAACATTAGACACAAATATCGAGAAAAAACGGCCAATAACGACATTTGTTGTATAAGAGCTATTTATTTTTGAAGCGAATATAGAACTAAATATTCTGTGAATATTTCAAGCGTCTCCCTTTGCCGTTGTTAATATCGAGTAAAAAATTACGTTTATTGTATGGGAACCCCCTTTAAATATTTAATTTATTTTATTTTTAGTGTTACAGCGGCAATAGAAATACACCATCTGTGAAAATTTCAACTGCTTAGCTATCACGGTTCATGAGATACAGCCTGGTGACAGGCAGACAGACAGACAGACGGACAGTGAAGTCTTAGTAATAGGGTCCCGTTTGGCACCCTTCGGGTGCGGAACTCTAAAAAGTGGATTGGGCTCACGATGATCTAAAGCACATTAGGTACTTGCTGGCAGCAGCTCAATGACGGTGGCTGAGGACAGAAATAAGTGATGTGGCTAAAGGGAGGCGGTGGACAAGTGTGGGCTAATGGATTGAACTGGCTCAGTTATCTTCTATTTTTTCCATTTTATCTATCCTAGCACAGTCTCAACGCGAATAGTCGCGTCGCGAGCTGCGGTAGCGGAGCGGTAGAACGCCGGCTTCTCATTCGGGAGGTCGTGGGTTCGAATCCCGGCATGTACCAATGACTTTGTTTTCTAAGTTACGTACATTTGTGAAGTTATAGTAGCAATACCACTCGCTAACGGTTAAGGAAAACATCGTGAGGAAACCCTAGCGTCTGAGGTATTTACATACCTCAGCACTTGCTACGTACAATGGCCCAACTATGAGGCTAAGTGCGGAAAATCTCCAGTCGAACTAGAACTAGACTAGTCGCGTCGCGGATATAGATCCTGGACCAAAGAGGCAGTAAAATTAAAGCATAAAATTAAATTATATTTTATTTCATTTCACTGAGTAAGCATCGCGAGTAGTTACAAAAAAAACAATTTCAACTTACTCTGGATATCCGATATCCAACCACATGCTGCGATCCCCAGCCCGCCTTCCAAGCGTGCCTTTTATGGCAAAACCCTTCATGGTTGTGAAAAGCGCGAGGGAGGCCTATGTCCTGTAGTGGGCGTCGAGTGGCTGATGATGATGATGAATTATCCGGAAATGACCCAGCAGTGGGCAAAGGTTGGCTGGGCTGATGATGATAGAGAAGAAGTTTCTTAACCAACGGAACATAATGATCCTATGATGGTTTCGTTTTTTTTCTTTTTTACGTAGGGAACCGTGAAAAATAACTATGTTTTCCCTGTTCTGGGGTTAAAATGACAAAATGCACGTGTCGACCGCATCTTGTAGTTTTGTCAACCTCGGATAGATGGAAACATATAAGTGATAGTGACAGAGGCAAACCTTGTCTCTGGCTATCCCTCCGGGATACAAGCGTGAGTTTATGTATGTGTGTATTTGTGCGGAAAGGTGCAAAATATTCTATTTCTAATAAGAACCTAGATTGGCGGAAAAGAAGTCGACGTGTATTATTCAAAATTCACAGCATATCAAACGAGGCAAGAGAATTTATGACGGATTTGATTTACGAACTTCTGCAATAAACCAAAGATCCCATTCTTCATTGACGTTTGAAATCGTTAAATGGAGCAATAACTTAAACGTCACGTTTAGAATTAACCGTTAGTTTAACTGTCGTAGTCATAAATTTTTTGGACATTTTAGTTCCGTTTATACATTGTAGTTAGGTAATGACGCAATTTTTATTTCTCACTTTTTAATAATCACTGTGAGATTTTTGCTTCAACGACGTTTCACATTAAATTTGACATCTTACAATTAAAAAGCGATTCTATTATATTGTGAAAAAGGTTAACAGTTCAAAATATTAATAAATAAAGAGATGTAATATAAAAAATTGTATACACTCATTTTGTAAAAGCGGCAGATGTCTTTAAGAAAATTCATTTTACACTTTTATTAATGGACTTTTTGTTTACTAAAACCAAGAACGTTTTACCATCCTTGACTAAAACAGAAGTTTGTGGTTTTGACGCCCGCCGGAGGCCGCAGTACTAGATTTGTACTGTATTTGCCGCCAATTCGGTATTTGACACGATCAACAATAAATTATTTCATGTGCTCGATTAAAACAGAAATTACAAAATATCTCGGAAAATGTATCTCTTTTAGTCACTAAGACTTACTAGTTATTACAATTTTTAAATAGATTAAACATAAAAAGAGTGCTCTGAAATGTGACGTCATAAGCCAGTATTTTCATACAAAATACCGTTTTAAAAGTAACTCATTTGATATTTTGTCAAATACCCAGTTGTACTGTATTTTTATAAATATTTTATGCTGTGTTTTTTCTGGTACAATAAAGAATATTCTTTTCTTATCTTATCTTATCTTATCTTTGTACAAATGCCTTCAATCTGGGTGTATTTCCATGTTTTGGATATCCTTGCTTAATTACCATTCATATATACATAAACTCACGCCTGTATCCCAAAGGGGTAGGCATAGACTAGGGACTGCCATTTGCCATGATCCTGACAGATCACTTTCGCTTCCTCAACATGAATTCATTGGTCGTTGCATTCACGCACGCCGGTTTCGGGTACTTCTTATCTTCTTTTCTTGGTTACCATAGAACAGGGTATCCTAGTTTGGGACCAGTACAAGTGATTGCGTTTTGTGCAAGTTATTATTACAAAATCAAGTTCCCTAAACATGAAGATATTCAACATCATTAATTCAAAACAGATAAGCATTTTAACTATGCCTTTGTTACCAACCTTCCTGAGAGAGTGTTTGACAAGTTTACTCTAGCCGTGAGTCATCGGGCAGCACCGTACAGGGTGATGTTTTTTGGCTCAACGGTCAAGATTCTTCGCCATTACCCTCTGAATAAATGTATATATAAACTTATATCCAGTCAAAGTTAAAAATATAGCGGAGTAACTAACCCTAAAAAATGACCCCACGTTCAATTGTGGGGAGGTGGGCGGAGCTTGTCAATTGTGTTACAAATCGGAGCAAGTTCAATATTACCCGGCAAAATTTTTATGCACCTCCCACCGCCAGACTGCGATTTTGACGGATTATCATGAAGTCAATCATCATCATAAGCAGCCTATATACGTCCCACTGTAGGGCACAGGCCTTCTCTCAGAGAGAGAGAGTATGGGCTTAAACACCACGCGTGCCCACCGCGGATTGGCGATTTCAAGCGCTGAGGTATGTAATTAAATAGCTCAGACACTCTGGTTTCCTCACGATGTTTTCCTTCACCGTTAGCGAGTGGTCATCATTCAGGCACAAGAAGTCCACTGCTGGATATAGGCCTCCTCCATGGATTTCCAAAAAGACCGGTTGGAAGCGGCCTGCATCCAGCGCCTTCCTGCCACTTGGATGAGGTCATCTGTCCATCTTGTGGCTGGTCGTCATTGCTCCGCCGTTACCCTGGCCGCTACCGTAGCCAGGAATAGCGGAGCCGCCGGGGACTGGGGGCCTGGTTTTTTGGTGTACTGCCATGAGGGTAGCGAGTGGTATTGCTACTATAACTTCACAATTGTACATAACTTAGAAAATAAAGTCATAGGTACATGCCCGCACTGAGAATTGAACCTGGGTCTCCCGCTTCCGAGTCCAATGTTCTACCCACTAGGCTACCACCGCTTGTCATGAAGTCAATGGTTTGATATTTTTGTATAAAGCCAATCATAAGTTACGCTGTCCTTTACTATCGCCCAATTGACGTTCACGTCATCACGTGTGGCACACAAAATGAACGAATCACAGAGGGATTTACTCTACTGCATATCTTGCGCTCATTTCATTGGTATCGACTAATCGAGAGGATTTCTTCTAAACTATGATGACTGATGTTCAATATTCTTCATTTAACAAAAATCATTGGAAAAATAATTACACTAAACAGTTAAATGCTCAATTAATAACTACGAGTACCTATTAACGATTAAGAATGTGCTGTTTATCTAAATAAACAGACAATTACACTTGTTGGATCTCATCATGTCCATTTTCGAGTGGTTATTCCGAAAAATTATTGTTTCCGTTCGTTTTGTCTGTGATCTCCACACTAGGCGAACCTGTCTCGTGGAGATCGACGGTTGCCGGTCTGTGTGTGCCAGAGACGGAGTGCGCGGTCATAGGCGAAATAAAGTGTCCTTTTCTTTGGTTCACAAATGAGCGCGCACCAAAACCAAAATAAAAAATAACCTTCACACAACACAATCACTTGTCCCGGTCCCAAACTAGGATACCCTATGCTATGGTAACCAGTTTAGGACATTAAAAGCATGGAAATTCACGCACCGGCCGCTAGTAGAAAACTAAACTCAAGTGGAGCTGGGCTGGCCATCTCAGACCCATATGGGCCCGGAAGGTGGGCAAAAGTCATCACCGATTGGGTGCTTTGTTATGGCCACTGTCGAGGTGGCAAGCCGAGGCGGAGATGCTGTGACGACTTGACCAAATATTTACCTGAGTGGAAAGAGTTGGCCGAGGACAAGGAGTCGGAGGAAGGAGTAAGTCTAAAGGGGACGCCGTCGTTCACCCAGCAGTGGAGCACAATTCTGGCAACCCAGAAAAAGTGAATTCTCGGGATTAGTTGGCCTTGGCCAAGGAGGAGGAGGATTGGACGTCCAAATGGGAGGCCTTCGCTCAGCACTGGGCTAGAGTTTTGGCTACATAAAAAAAAAACCGGAATAGTGTTACCTCACCTAGTGGAACCTCACTGAAGGTTCCGTACAAGTTTGTAGGTATTAATAGTTCAGGAATCGAGTCTCGAGTTTCGAGTTTTTTTCCGATCATTTCCTGAACTTCAAATATATTTTTCTATGCTTTACTTTCAGTATAAGACGATATTACTTGCCAAATTTCATAGTTCTAGATCAACGGAAAGTACTTTATAATTTTGATTCCCTTGTGTATCGAAATATACGTTTTTCGCGGCATAAACGGCCGTATCTTTTGTTCGTTACCTTAAAGTTTGAATTTTTCCTAGCTTCAAGGGACTGTAGAATTGAGTACGGTTTTAATTTCAACTCGATATCTCAGCGCGTTCCCGAGATAAAGAGACTGACAGACGGACGGACGGACGGACAAAAAAGTGCTCCTATAAGGATTTCGTTTTTCCTTTTGACGGAAACGTTGTACGGAACCCTAAAAAGGGAGTTTTTGTGATTGATTGGCTTGGAGTTTGGTGCCACTAGTTGGGTAAGTAAACATGCTACAATTCCCTCTTCACAAACATTGAGTAGAAACCAAGCCGGTGCTTGCTTTATTACAACACTAGCTAGCCATGAAACCCGAGGTAAAATTAAACCTAGTTCCTTGTGAAAAACGCTATAAAATCCCAGTTTACACCGTGTCGCAATGACAGGGTTAAATTGAGCTGGCTGCCCGTAATCAGACTTTCTGTGTGCTTTGTCTAGACGTGGAAGATGTTTGCGGAAATGGACATTGTAAAGGCTAGTGGAGATTGGCTGTGGTAGTTATCCACTCATCGGTCTCTTAGGCTGATTTGCGCCAACAGTATCTTACAGCACTATCTATCTGTTTATCCATGTATAAGCTATACCGAGTGAATAAGTCCAAAAAGCTACTTGCACTAAAGCTAATTGTATAACTGACAACCTTGTAAATCAGCTTTTTATAAGTTTATCCCAGGAAAAGTATGTATTGATTTAGTTACTTATCTAGTGACTTGGTGCAAGTCACCCTTTATGTTGTATACATAGAGAACACTTGACACTTGTATGGGCGATCTCATCAATTACTTCTATAAAAAGAGAGGAAAAGACGCGTGCCCAATATGGATTAGTGGTTTCAAGCACTGAGGTATGAAAACCTCAAGAAATCAAGCTTTCTTACGGTGTTTTTCTTTACAATTAGCGAATGGTACCTGATAGGTACTTAATAGTCAAAATAGCTGTAATTTCAACGGACCGCTAATTAAAAATAAAAAAACCGAACAAGTGTGAGTCGGGCTCGCCCATTGAGGGTGCCGTACAAATTTGTAGGTACTTACATAAAAAATTAAAATAAAATAGTTCAGTACCTAATTGAGTGTCGCGGTTTTTTTCGAGCTTTTCCCGAACTTCAAAGACTAATTTTTTAATCAGTTAATTACAAATGCATAATTTTTAGATTTTCTTGTAGTATACGCTTGTAGTATACGAAGATATTAGGTACTTGTCAAATTTCATAGTTCTAGGTCAACGGAAAGTACCCTATAAATTTTGATTGCCTTAAGCGTCAAAATATACGTTTTTTGCGGCATAAACGGCCGTATCGTTTTTTCACGTTAACTTAGAAGTTTTATTTTTCCATAGCTTCAAAGGACTCCAGATTTGAGTATATGGTTTTAATTTCAACGCGTTCCCGAGATAAAGGGTCTTGACAGACAGACGGACGGACGGACGGACAACAAAGGGATCCTATAAGGGTTACGGTTTTACTTTTGAGGTACGGAACCCTAAAAATATATAACCGAATGGTCTAAACCCAGCAGTGGGCAGCGTTGGGCTCATGATAATGGTGATGATAGGTAATTTAAATTAAAACAATAAAAATAGAATAAATAGAATAAATTCCGCGTGGCACCTTATTAAGAAAAGCGTCACTTCATTTCCTTCCGTGGATGTCGTAGATTACCAGGAGACGGGCAGCAGCGTCTTCCGAAGATTCCAACCGCATACTGCGATCGGCAACCTGCCTGCCTAGCGAGGCGATTACGGCAAAACCCCACATGGTTATGAAAACCATGAGGGAGGCCTGTATCCTGCAGTGGGTCTCAAGAGTCTGATGATGATGATGAATAGTAATAATAATCGTTTCATAAAAGTCAAACTATTTTCTCACCAGCATTAATCATTAATCAGAATCACCATCGATAACACAACATCCTGTGCCGTCTGATGCAACACAGATAAGGTGTGTACACACGGGCGGTTTTTTTGTCTCGAAGCGCCGCCGCCGCCCGGCGTGTATCGTACCGGTGTGTACCACCGTTCTACTTCTGCGATCGCCCGGTGACTCATGTGTCGAGATGCTGGCCTCAGAAGGGGTGGAGTAACCAGTGCTTAAAACAAGTTCATAAAGCAAAAAAAAATTCAAAATACGCACTAAATGCACCATAGCTAGGTAATTTTAGCGCTAGGTAGCGTTGGCCGTATTCTCTTATCGCGGTATGGTCTTCCATAATGCCATGAAGATGCCTTTACGAATTGAAGATTTTGATGATTCTCTCATGGACTCCATCAACAGATCTTGACCAAATTTAATTAGAATCTCTGAGGCAACCCTTTTCGATGAATAAACAATCAGTGAAATCGGACAACGTGGTAAGGAATTAGGCTTAAGAATGTTATTTCTCAGAAGAACAACATTTGTTCCCTTGTACAGAAGCACATAACTTAACAATAAATGTAGTTAAAAAAGAGGAAGTTATGAGTTAGGGGATGCTAATGATGGTTTGATTTTTATCACTTTCTTACTTACTGACTATATCAGAATAGATTGTTGTGATTTTGAGAAGTATTTTTCAAGTCGTCTAGTTTCACAGCTTTGGAAGTCACCTCTGGGACCATTCACAGGTAATTTCAGTAATTTCCATTTCGCTTTCGCTTCCAGTATTTCGCTTCTTTTTACCAAAGGAGTCAGTCTAGTCCAGTCGGCAGCCCCATTTCCTAGTAATATACATTTCTTTATAATAAGTTTCAGATATAAAAAAGCGCTGCCATAATTTCCACCTTTCAATTATTACATTTACCTACCATATTTTTTTCGATATGTTTTTCCGTCTTATATGGGTATTCGTAGTTCAACTTTAGATAGCTACTCCATCAAACCTCTGTTCTTCCGCTCTGTTGACCGAACACCACACCACGATGCGTCCACAAACGTTTTTTTATGTCAACTATTTGACGCCGAAATATTTAAACTTCTCAAACAGTTCAAATTATAATTAGGACCTTTTCAATTCCACGGCCGAAGCGAGTCTTGAACTGACAATGTTAATACGATTTAAATGACCAATATTAATCTCGAAATGTCAACTATTGTTGCTGTAGATTGCTCCTATCCTATGAATTTCTTTAATGTTTATTAACTATAGGCCAATGGGCCGTTTAGAAATCAAATAAATACAAACAGAGGTACACTTGACGAGCTATACGGCTTTGAAGAAGGCGGCTTCGATAAATTACTATCTGTCTATTTATAAAGCTTTAATCGTTTTAAATTGAGACAGCTATACCCTACGACATGACTTGAATACAAGCTTTTCAGTGATTTGACTTAAAGTCCCTCAGCGAGACACAAATCACAATGTTCAATGAAATCCTATTTCTTCTGGTTTTACCTGCTTTTAAAATAAGCCTTACCTCTAAGAAACTACGTTATCTAAGTATTTGCTTGAGTAGCATTTGTGTTACATTACAACGCTATCCAAGAAATGGCATATTCCATGCGGCTTTATGTTCATAAATTTATAATCAAGACCGTCGTTCTATCATAATGCACTATTTATTTGCTATTATCTAGTGAGATGAACCTTTTAGATGACTCTCAAAACATGTGTGGCTACATGACAATGATGGATTGGATTAGCTTTTTTATAGAGGCTAGTTCGGACGGTCACGAGGTGACAAGTAAATGATTGGAAATGCAACGCGGTAGGTCACTAGTAATCTTCTAATCTTGTCTAGCTTCTTGTTTGATCAGCATCTTCTCACAGAATATGCTGAGGTCATGCAGCGGCGGTAAAAGTGGGTAGTGGTCAATTTAGTAAGAGATTGTATGAATTACTTTGAATGACAGGATACGCAATAGTTTGATAAGAGAACGTTGTGGACTAGGATGTAGTGACTAGAATTGAGGAATGTTGCGTTGGTTTGGACATGTGGAAAGTATAAATAAAGAAAGATTGACAAAACTATTTGTGTATTTTTATCGAGCGAATGTGGGTGAAAGGGCTGGTAAGGATCGACCCAGGTGGACCAACTTCGACCAAATAGGGGATGTATTACCAAAGGGCAAGACAAAAAGTACCCAAAACCGGCGTGCGTGCATGCAACGACTAATGAATGTTGAGGAAGCGAAAGTGATCTGTCAGGATCGTGGCAAGTGGCAGTCCCTGGTCTCTGCCTACCCCTCTGGGATACAGGCGTCAGTTTATGTATGTATGTAGTAAGAGATTATAGTCGCGATATTTTCCTTCACTGTCAGTGACACTGACTCGTTCTCTTTTGACATTGTTTTTCCTATGAATTAGGCTGGCTGACGCTGCATGCACGGTCGCGAGTAATTTTCATCATGCCTTTCGTTAACACATCCCTGAGTTCTCCTTTTTCTTCATCTTCCAGTGCCTCTCCACTACTGAAGGTTGGCCGTCATTTCAGCACGTTCCTCTCTTTTCATTGCCAAGCGAAATACGGGTAGATATTTGACGCTTGCAACTCCGGTCAATTTTTTGATGTTACGGAGCCGTGATTTTCTTTTTCTGACTCTACCCCGACATTGAAACGAAAATAATTCAAACGGGTAATACCTAGTTCCGAAATTGAATATTTCCCAATTCACAAACTTTGACCGTTCACTCTGAATATTCCCAGGTCGATCTCGTCGGACCGTTTCATTAGAACAGTTTTGGGTTCAAACTCTCAATCTAATCAGCACTGTGTGAGGAAGTTTGCAGTTGAACGTGTAGGTCTGGGAACTGCAGACGTTAGGTTTCCGTTGATTAGTTCTGGCTGGTTTAACTGTCGTTTATTGAAACACTAGTTGTGGATAGTTGTGGCCCCAATTTCACCGTTTTATTTATACCTATTATTAAAAAATGTTTTTATTTTTTAAAATATTTTTAATAAAGAGTACGGGCCTTAGCAGAGTGCTGACTACACTACACTGAGTACACTAACAAGCTGTTAATCTACTGTCAACAGCTGTCAGTGGTTTTTTTGTATGCACTTTAGTCAGTTGTACGAGAAACTGGGGGTTAGCCAATTGTATTATTGGAACATTATATTTTAGAGATAATTTTCTACATACATAAACTCACGCCTGTATCTCGGAAGGGTAGGCTGTAAACCTTTTCACACCATTTTTGTTATCTCCTTTCATTCTGTTCTATCATTTTTAAACTTACCCCCAGAATCTCGTACACTAACGCGCTGTTAATCTACTGTTAAGAGCTGTCAATTGACCAAAGTGTAGACAAAAAAAACCACTGACAGCTGTTAACGGTAGATTAACAGGTTGTTAGTGTACGAGAAACCGGGGGTTACAGTGTAAAATTACGTCACCCACTCAAGATTTCTTTTGGCATTTTGGACCACCCATATACCGTTCGAACAATAATATCTGTCATCACTTAGGTAGAGTTTTTATCATCTATGTTCAGTTTAAAAAACAAACACAGTTTCTTTGAAGTCGTACACATTTTATTAATCGTACATCAACAGTCCTCCTCCTCCTCTTCCTCCCTTTTCCTCCCGGTCAGTACAAAAACTACCTTCAGCGACATTTGTGGCAAACATCGGTACAGTAGTACAGACAGCACATCAACCCTTAAAGCCATGCACTCTATTTAGTTACGTTAAGGGCGACTTTGTATTTAAAATTTAAAGGTTTATGTGCTTTTCTATCAATGTCAATAATTAAATTTTTTTGTGTCCTCTAAAATTCTAAGACAGTGGTGGTAGCCTAGTGGGTAGAACATTGGACTCGGAAGCGGAAGACCCAGGTTCGATTCTCAGTGCGAGCATGTACCTATGACTGTTTTCTAAGTAATGTACATTTGTGAAGTTATAGTAGCAATACCACTCGCTAACGGTGAAGGAAAACATCGCGAGGAAACCAGAGTGTCTGAGCTATTCATATGCCTCAGCGCTTGAAATCGCCAATCCGCGGTGGGCACGCGTGGTGATTAAGCCCATACTCTCTCCCGGAGAGAAGGCCTGTGCCGTACAGTGGGACGTAAATAGGCTGCTTATACTCTAAAATTTGGCAATAAGTAACCGAATTTGACGAGGAATTTGCAATTAATTATTTACAACACTTTGCTAGTAAAATGAGACCATTTTGCTTGTAACTTTGTGGGCTCAGCGTAGCGCAGCTTCAAAGGGGTTCCTTTCAAATTTTAGAGTCACATTCCTATATGTATTTAATTAAAAATTTTAGACCACTTCATTTTGGTACCCTTAAATTACTACCCTTCTTTCCAGTTTAGTGTTGTAAAGTTAACAAATACGGGTCACTGATATTCGTATGTTCCATCTAAGTTCTATCAGTTACAAATCAAACATATCATGTCATTGGCGGTAATTAACAACGATTGAAAGTAGATATTGAAAATAGAAACCTTTTATTTCGTCGGTTGAGTCAACTTTGAACATATGGGCCGATTGAGTGCTTGTGTTTTTTACTCAAAACACAGAATTCTATAAAATTTGATACCCACTAAAACTTAGGACTACGCACATTGATGGTATCTACTTGTAAGTATAAAAATACAAAAGATAGACACCGCTCTTCCATAAATAAAATGGTGTTGTAAAAATAGTGGATGAAATCAATACAATTTAAAAACATTACCTTTTATCTGATTAATGAATTATCTTTTTTGCAAACATTAAAGAAATGAATGATAATTGATAAGGATAGTGTGTGTGCGTGTGTGTGTGTGTGTGTGTGGGTGTGTGTGTGTGTGTGTGTGTATGTGTGTGTATGAGTGTGTGTGTGTATGTATGTGTGTGTGTGTGTGTGTGTGTGTGTGTGTGTGCGTGCGTGTGCGTGTGCGTGTGCGTGTGCGTGTGCGTGTGTGTGTGTGTGTGTGTGTGTGTGTGTGTGTGTGTGTGTGTGTGTGTGTGTGTGTGTGTGTGTGTGTGTGTGTGTGTGTGTGTGTGTGTGTCTCTGAACTCAACTTAGTTACAAAGCACTCTTACCTCTGAGTTCGCTCCTGGATGCGTAAAAGTCGATGCAGATCGACTTTTGTTAAAGTTGCTGTGTTGTTTCAAAGATCATCTTGAAATGGATACTCAAGAGGCCCTTACTCTGTTGTAAGAAAGTTGTATATTTCTTAGCACCCTTTTTACCAATATTTTTAACTCAGTGTTAAATCACAAAATAACCTAATACGTAAAAAAATACTTTGACTGTCAGTTACTAATAGGTATGCGAGCTATCATGTATGATAGGAAAATCTGTCTATTACCTACTTATTAAACAGCGTAGCATTACAGTTATAATATATAATAATAATAATAACTTCCACACAATACAATCACTTGTTCTGTTCCCAAACTAGGATACCCCCCTCTGGCTACCCCGTACTATAGTAACCAGGCAAGGACATCACAAACATGAAAATACACCCAGACTGAGGCCTTTCATCCAAATGTACGGCGCCCCCCAGTGGGGATCGAACCCACGACCTCTGTTTTGGTTGCTAAGCGCCTTATCAACTATATTTCTCTATCTCTAATTCCTCTACGAACCAAGCAAAAGACTAAGCAGAAACTAAAAGAATACTCACGACATATTACGTGCGTAATTTTATTTCTTTTTAGAATCGTGGCCGGGGGTGTGGCGGGCGATCGCATAGCAATATCCGTTGCTCGGTGAGTCACCGTGGCAACCAGAACCTGATGTTACATCATACAGAATTCACTTGCTATGACGAAGAGACCGATGCTTCCACGTGCTTACTTTGACCTTTCACTTTGCAAAAAGATGGTGACACTATCGCGTCAGAAAATTTAATTTAATTTATTCATCTGCAGAGAATACAGTTAAATATTTTTTGGGTTCCATGCCAAAAGGGTAAGAGACCCTATTAATAAGACTGCTCTCCGTCCATCCGTCCGTCCGTCTGTCACCAGGCTATATCTCATGAACCGTGGTAGATAGACAGTTGAAATTTTCACAGATGATGTGTTTCTGTTGCCGCTGTAACAACATATAGGTACTAAAAACAGAATAAAATAAATATTTAAGGGGGCTCCCATACAACAAACGTGATTTTTGCTCGATATTAATAACGGCAACAGGTAGACGCTTGAAATATTCAAATGTTGTATAGATAATGGTACGGAATCCTTCATGCGCGAGTCCGACTCGCACTTTGCCGGTTTTTTAATTTCATGTTGTTGGTCCATGATGATTATTTCAATAATATTTATAATTTAACATTTAGTTTCTTTGACCATTGTGTTTATTCAGATTGCTATTTTGATATTTTGTTTTTTTTGCAAGATAAAAAGTACCTACCCGAAACCGACATCATCATCAATCATCACCATCATTCAGCCACAAGAAGTCCACTGCGGGATATAGGCCTCCTCCATGGATTTCCAGAAAGACCGGTCGGATGCGGCTTGCATCCAACGTCTTCCTGCCACTTGGCTGAGGTCATCTGTCGATCTTATGGCTGGTCGTCCTACGCTGCGTTTACCGATATGTGGTCTCCATTGGAGAACTTTTCGGCCCCATCGGCCATCAGTTCTGCGTGCTATGTGCTATGAAACCGGCGTGCGTGCGTGCAACGACTACTTTAATGTTGAGGAAAGTCAGGATAGTCCCTGGTCTCTGCCTACCCCTCTGGGATACAGGCGTGACTTTATGTATGTATGCACTTGTTAATCTGTGGGTTAATCGGCGACGCAATGCTCATCGAATTGTCATAGTAAACCATCAAACTTCGATGAAATAGGGACCGGTGTTTGTTGTCGTCATCACAGATTCTGCGAAGTCGGGCCCTGTGACCGGCGTTCGCATTACTGTGAAGATATAAACGAATTAATGTAAAACAGAGTTCAAAGCTTCTACCTAATGAATAATATAAGAAGTGACCCAAATGAAGAAGCATAATGACTGTAATATATAAAAATCCCGTATCACAGTGTTTGTTATCGAACTGCTTCGAAACGGCTTTACCAATTTTATGAATTTTTTCGTAATATATTTGGAAAGTCCGAGAATATGTCAGCTAGTATTTTTATACGGAGCTCCAATACCATTCTGTTAGCTTAGTTGGCCTAACCCACAGCAAATACATTGTCAATGAGAGTGGAACCAGATAGGCCGCTAGGCCGCGGGTTTCCTCACCACATTTTCCTACACAGCAAACCCCTGTTCATCGTACACTAAACTATGTTAATCTACTGTTGGCAGCTATTAGTTGCCAAGATTGCATAAAATATAATGAAATAACTGTCATACAACACAGTCACTTGTCCTGGGGTGCGACCACGTAAGTTCTCCACCGTATGAAGTTGTCTGATTTAACCTACTCCGAACTGTCAAAAACATACATATTTTGACACTTAGGAGTCGTCTAAATGCTTAACTCGATAGAGTGGAAACTTACGTGATACGGGCTGGTCCCAAACTAGGATAGATTCAGGCCTGAATGCCTAAAAAAGGAAAGGCAGAAAGAAAGGATACTAGGAGTTCTATAATCGAGAACAAAAAAAAGTAAGATCAATAATAGCTTTTTTGCCAATTTTTTAATAAGTTTTAGTGTAAGCCTTACATTTGTAGGTAATACAAATTGGCAAATGTAGGTAGGTACGTAACTTACAAAACAAAGCACCTGCCGGAATCAAACCCGCTGCTAAACCCTGCCGATGAGCTACCACCGTTATCTACAAAAAATATAATAAAAGGAAAACCAAAAGCAGCCAACAAAACAAATCTTGATAGTCAGATGACGAAGTTAGTCAAGTGTTTACTAATGAGTTACAAAAGGCTCTCTATTGTTTACTCACGATAAAAGCTAATGGGCGATTTGAGTCATGAGATGTGAGCGGGCCACAAGAATCCGCCATATTAAAGGGTGACATTGAGCTAACTAGCGCCATCAATGGCAAAAAACATAATATTATCTTCTTTTTACCCGACTGCGGCTGAGCCCGAAAGGAGAGTAATGTGTTTGGCTCGTTTGTACGTATGTAGTTATGTTCAATTCTATATTCCCTCGGAGCTCCCTAACCAATTGTCAGGTTTTGATACATGTGATTTCATTTGATTTGTTATGTAAGTGTCATGGATTATACAAAATCAGCATATCCAACAGATCCAATAGAAAATCACTAAAGCAACAGATAAATAAAACAACCCTAATGCTGAGCATAAACTACTTAACAGGCGGGACCCAAATTTAAGAGCGCTCTAATAATATCTTTAGCAATTCATTTAGTAATTTTAGCATTGTTTGACAGATTACGAATTATAAAGCTAAAATGGAGACGGGGGCGTGGAGTTCGGTTAGGCGGGAAGACGGCCCGTGGACTAAGGTAGACACTGAATGGTAGCCAAGAACAAGTCGACGACGCCGGTCGGTGGGCAGACCACCAGCTCGGTGAGCCAGCGACATCGTGAAAGTGGCTGGGAAACATTGGACAAGGAGAGGTATGTCCGCTTCGGATGTCTCTTACCGGCCCTTCCACTCACATTCGCATTACAATATCCTCATCATCATAAGCCCACCTGCCCACTGCTGGGTATAGGCCTTTCTCCACCGTGCCATCTTCTGCGGTCTCTCGATATTCACATCCACGGGCCCTCTGCCAACCAGACCACATCGTCCAATCATCGGGCCGACTCGACTGACCGCCACCACCCCGTTACAAATCAGAAATCAAATTTTCTATTTCAATGTAAGGAATTTACATTCGGTTTGCTGCATGTCAATGTACAATGTAAGCCGCTGCCTTCGGGCCGGACTTGTGGTGGAGAAAAAGGCAGCGAAAAAAACAACTCCACTCTGATCAGTTGCTGCTTATATTATAGCATTCCATGATTAGCATAATAGTAGTTTATGCAACTGTCATATAATGAAGGGTATTAAAACACGAGTGTGAGTTTATGAAACGAGCGCAGCGAGTTTCATAATAGTAACGAGTGTTTTAATACCCGTGTTATATGCAGTTGCATACACTACTTTATCTTCACTAATGCAATTAAAAATTAAATTCACGCGTACGTGTATAATCACAGTGATTTTGCCGCCATTAAAATTTAACCAATGAGAGCGCAGCTGCGCGCTTCAATAAAACGCGACCAACCTGATTGGCCCTGCAATCAAGTTGGTCGCGTTTTATTGATGTTATAATGAGATTTTACGATATCGATGTGAATATTATACCATCATGTGAAATTGCTTAAATTGAGTGTTTTGTTGTCTGCGCTATAACAGTAGTAATTATAAGTCAAGTATTGAAAACATAAGTAGAATGTTACAACATTAGTGTAGATAAATAGCTTTAACTACCAAAACATTGGTTAGTTCTCAGCTAAAATTTTTACATACCTCATAAGGGTTGTCTGGAAGAGATCGCTCTAAGCGATAAGACCGCCAATTGTATACCACTACTTAGATATAAGAAACTATTTGTAATATCTTTCACCTGGTTGTGCAATAAAGTGTTCTCTATCTATCTATCTATCTATCTAAATCTAACCATTCGTCAAGTCGACGACCATTTTTTGAAGTGCTAAGTTTTAAATAAAACTTTTTTGTTTTTAGTACTTTTATGGCACTGAGATTTCAGGCATATTTTATATTTTTTGATAAAATCTTGTTTTTTATTTATCACATACTTATCCGTTTAAAATGGCACGCGTTTCTACAGAACAAAACCGACATTCTTGTAAAAAAAGTAATTAAAACAGAAATAAAAAAAAAGAGTTGTTCATATTAAGGGGCATATTTAAACTATATAAAAAAAATTATAACTTTTTACGCCCTTTCATCAGTACAAAAATCAGTTTTATATTCGCCAAAAATTTCGAAAAACAAATGTACTTGGCACACCGAGTTGACAAGAGACACCACGGTTATCCGCACACGCACCAAAAAGATACAACAAGTTTCCTGTTGCGTATTCGTCGAAACGACGAAGGTTAGGTGTCTAGGGTTTAAATAGTTACTTACACAACTAGGGCCGTAACATAAAGAAAAGCCGGTATCGCAGAATTATAAGGCCCCCCGAGCCGCAGAGGAGGGTCATAAATATGCGATAGAGGGCTTTCTATTTTACAGTCCGTGTTGTGTACACAATTTTATGTCGTCACTTGGCCTCAAAGTGTGCGGAAAAACCCGCTTTTTGGCCAGGTGTGGCATAAAGATTTTTCCGCCTATCCGCAATCTGTCCATTTGTACCACAGCCCAAGGCGATAGATAACAACATACGAGCTGACAATTTTTTATTACAACTTCTTTGTTGTTATAGTCGTTCGTTTCGAAATGTTCCCATTTTATGAGTTCACTGTCAAATTACACCTAACCAAGTCAACGCCCTCCTTTCAAAAGCTCAAAAATGTATCGACTTGCCTGATAATTGTATAAGCTGTGATCCTAATTATAGGAGCGACGTTAAAATGCCCCATGTACATTGAACAGTCTACAGCACATCAACCTTTACATACGTGCACTCTAACCAGTTACGTTAAGGACTTTACAGCAAACATGTAAAGGTTGAACTGCTTACGACTGTATTAAAACAAACTCTCCTTCCTCCTTCCTACTTCCTCCTAAGACACAGGTTACCCTAGTTTAGGAGTCAGGACATTACGTGGTATTTTAAGGAAGCTCTATACCATTATAATATTGAAACTTACGCTGTATGTATTGTCAAATAAATTACTTACTTAATTATTTAAACTGTGACCTAGGTAATCTGAGTTATATCCTCCTTAGTCCTGACCTTGAAAATGATCATTGAAAACCATTATTATTTAGGTACATCATCATCATCATCATTCAGCCACAAGAAGTCCACTGCTGGACATAGGCCTCCTCCATGGGTTTTCAAGAAGACCGGTTGGAAGCGGCTTGCATCCAGCGTCTTCAGGTACAAGGTCAGGACAATTATTATTTAGTACATTGGTGGTTGGTTATTTTTTATACCTTTTATTTTTGACTTCTTAGTGATTTTTAATGTTTTCGTTGGATTTGTGCTGATTTCATATAGCCTATGACATCTGCGCAAACACGACAAATCGATTCAGTTCTTATTAACCACTGGAGTTACGAGGGAACATAAATTGGACATACTTACATACATACATACACACGAGCTAAACACATTACCCTCCTTTTGGGCTCTGCCACAGAATAAAAATGCAACCAGCTTGAGCAATTTTAGTCATGGGGAAGTTTGGCGCGTAATCACCACTGGGTAGATCAGTTGGTGGTGATCAATCAGTCAATCAGCCCATTCTCGTCCGCTGCTGGATATAGGCCTCTCCCAAGGTATGTCACTTCCCTCTGTCCTCGGCCATTCCCGTCCAGCTGTTGCCAGCAATCTGCATCAGACCGGACCTAGTCCGGCGGGCTGGTGGGCGTCCTACGCTGCGTTTGCTAGTGCGTGGTATTCACTCGAGAACCTTTGCACCCCATCGACCATCGGTTCTTCGGCATATGAGACCAGCACACTGCCACTTCCGCTTGTTAATCTTATGGGCTGTCAGTTACCTTAATTCCTTGGCGATGGTGATCGAGGTAGGTTTACTTGAGTACACGAGACGTGCTGCTGCCCAATGTAGTTCACTTTCACTTTCACTTTCAATTCTCGGAATTACCTCAGTCGCTTCTTACGACACCTGAGGAATGGGTCGAGTGCTCATGTTCTTAAACTGAGAACCACATAGGATAAGCCCTTTACTTGACTTTACAATGGGAAACTTTCATAAAAATGATTTGGAGGGAGGCCTAGTTAAAAGGCAAATAATGGTGACAAAGATTTTTCTCTGTTTCTCTAGACATAATTATATGATGAATACATTTTACACGTCTTACAGATCGGTTTCAAACTATGACATCATACAATGAGTTTAACGCCTCATAATCGATAAAAACCAATATCTGAGTTATCTCGTGAAGTAATGTTTTTATGTCTATATCCTTATTTGAAAACGTGTTCAAAACGTGTTCGAGAATTCAAACGTAAAACCACGCAGGCAAAAAGGTAAAACTAAATCTAATACCTTTTCATTATTAGGGTAACTTAATTTTTCTCATTTTTTTGGACAAATAAAACCACCAAGAAAATAATTTTACGGTTTTATTTTTTGTTGGTCTTTCTATGTCCGATATGATATGAATACAATGTCACTCAAATCTAATTTTGATGCAAGTTCCTCATATTTCAGCATTTTCACAGCGGCATTAAACCATCAACATGAGAACTAAAACTTGCAATGGAGGTGCGAGGTCAACTCTTACGTGTCATCGTTCCAAGGTTTCCTTTGTCATAGCTTATGACTCAGAAACGAGTATGCGGGAAATTGTAGGTGGCACTCGTAGGGAAATGTTACGCTAAATAGAATACAAATAATTTAGATCACTTGCAGCACCGAGTACTTCGGCCATGTCGTTGCCTGTACGTAATACAGAGAAATTTGTAAAGAGGCTCGAAATTTCGCCGATGCCTACACTTACCCCTTGGCTCAGTTGAGAGAGCGCTGGCATGGTTAGCCAGAGGTCGCAGGTTCAAGTCCCGGCATGAGTGGAATTTTTAGCCTCTAAATAGGTTTTAAAATTATCCTCAGCACGGATTAGTGCAACAAAAAGAATATAAAATAAAATAAAGTTAAGGAGATGCTTGACCTTTAAATTCCGCATCGAATACACTTTCCATGGAAGTAAATAAATAAACCAATCTGACAGTAGACGAGCCACTAGTCTACAAGCCTCCACCAATCCGGACTTGGCCCCCGTGGTGGAGTACGGCCTATACCTTCCTCAGGGGAGAGACCCGTGCCCCTCGGTGGGGACATAATGGGTTGATGATGATGAAATAAATAAGTATTTTTTAAATATGATCAAAATCAATAACTAAAACTTCGGATTATTTAATAGGTTAATGGAATAAATGAATGGTCTACGACGAGCAATGAAGTAAATAAATAATATTGTAACCGTATAACAATTTTCTGCGTCAATTCGTGTACATCCACGAAAAGAGCATCTGATGCTGTGCTTAAAAGACAACTAACTCCTTGACTTAATTTTATTTAATTGTTATTTTAATTATTACTCTTACCTACAATTACATCGTATTTATTTATTTTCCGTGTCAATAACACGGACAAAAGTTACTTTTTAAGCTTTGTCATCAATTTCCTGTCAATGATGTCACCACGTGCAGGCCACAGTAATTGCAACCCTCCCGTGTCACTATAAAATGACTTGACAAAAAGCATCTTATTCAAACCACTAAATCTTCACCATAAAACTAACCCTTGTGCCCTGTGTGGGAAGGTGCAAATTCAAATGACGATCGTTACGTATTCGATTCGACGAAGACGACTTGATCAATTAGCCTACGGGTATTGAAATCAATCGCAGGTGTGCAAGACCTTTGTGAAAACGATTTTGCTTATTTTAACAATAATTATTAACCGGGCCTGTTTCATAGAAGTACAATTTATTGGCACGGTTTATTATGACACATCTCTGTACATGGCAAAGTCGATTAACCCACAGATTAACAAGTCTGCTACGCAATGTACCTGCAAACTATGAATTGTGTAGTCCTGACAAACCAATCCTTTTGAAAATCATAACGTAGATAAAAAAATGGCTCTCTCTCCAAAATACGGTAAATTTTAGCTGCAAGTACAGGAACAATATCTTCCGATTTAATTGCGTCGTCTTAAAAAGGGTTTTTTTTTCTTTGTTGTCTTTTTTCGACAATCATGAACTAGATAAACAATGTGTTAATAGTTCTTTTAGGTCATATTGAACAATAAAATCAGTCATCGACAGGTCCAGGAGCTCTATTTTTGAATCACTCGTATCGCGTCGAGCGCTCGATTTCTACTGATTTTAGTTCGACATCTGAAATTCGGTATTTTTGAATCACTCGACTGCAACGAATGGTCCTTACCACTCGTCTCGCATGGCGATCGGTAGATTGATTGTCAAAAAACGATAAATGTGTGTTGGTACTGTTTGTCATTCTGAGTGTCAACAATCACAGAGAGTTGACAGTATGTAGTGTTTTGCTTGTAACAAAAGACAAAGATTTTTTATTTAAACAGCCAATAAAACAAAGTTTTACGTTCCGTTTCTGTTACGGTAGTTTCCGGTTTTTTAATTTCTGCGTGGAATGGATAAAATACAATACTTCAAATTGTACTGGCAACACTTCAGGCGAACGATTCAAAAATACGGAAAAACGACATCATGCGACTTAGAAGACGATTGTGACTTAAGTCGCATTCGACGATACAATTTCATACGAGTGATTCAAAAATAGGTCTCCCGGGCCGAGTTTTATAAAACTACAATTCGTAGTAAATTATGACAATTTGAGGTACATTGCGCAGCAGAGTCTACTTTTGAATCTGTGGGTTAATCGACTTTGCAATGTACACTGAATTGTTATAGTAAACCATGAATTGTAGTTCTATGAAACAGGCCCCAGAAGGTTTGATACGTGTATTCGCGTAGACTTGAAGCGGCAATAAAATTAGACTAGTGGGTTCATACAGTTATTGGCCTTTGCATGTACGTAATGAGATGATTTAGACACGATCCAGTTGTACCTTCACTCACACTAGATGGGTGAACTGACCACTCGGACGCTGCAGTGCCTAGGACATTGCTTTTTTTAGATGGAGTTGGCTTGCCCGGCACCTATACTATTCTGACAGCATAGTCGGCCTAGCCCACAAGAAAGACAAGACAATACGTGCGGAGCCAACCAAGCCGCGGGTTCCCTCACGATGTCTTCCTTCGCGGTTAGCGTATGGTATCGCGTGTGGTATCGTGGTAACTTTGAAAGTAAACAAAGTCACAGGTACATGCTCGCATTGGGAATGGAACCTGGGTCTCCCACTTCCGAGTCTATTGTTCTACTTACTGGGCTACCACTGATTGGTCGCCCAGAAGGTAGAGCGATGCAAATACAGTTCTAATTGACTGCCTTCGACTCTATATGCCCCACAGGTTCTCTTCACGACTATTTTGTTTTTATTTTGTTTTTTGACGTTCGTGTATTATGTTTGTGTACCTTCGTGTTTACACATTTCTCTCTTCTTTCTTTCTTCTTTCTTTCTTCTTTCTTTCTTCTTTCTTGCTTCTTTCTTTATTCTTTCTTTCTTTCTTCTTTCTGTCTTCTTTCTTTCTTTTTTTTCTTCTTTCTTTCTTCTTTCTTTCTTCTTTCTTTCTTGTTTCTTTCTTGTTTCTTTCTTCTTTCTTTCTTTCTTCTTTCTTTCTTCTTTCTTTCTTCTTTATTTCTTCTTTCTTTCTTCTTTCTTTCTTCTTTCTTTCTTTTTTCTTTCTTCTTTCTTTCTTCTTTCTTTCTTCTTTCTTTCTTCTTTCTTTCTTCTTTCTTTCTTCTTTCTTTCTTTTTTCTTTCTTCTTTCTTTCTTCTTTCTTTCTTCTTTATTTCTTCTTTCTTTCTTCTTACATGTCAGTACCCCAATCTAGGCCCAAGGCTACACGATAGGATGGCTTCTGAGTCAAATTTTTTGCAAACGCAACATGCGGATTTATTTATGTGCCTTACTCTAATATTAAAAGCTGATCCTCGTCGTAGTATAGTCGATTCAGTGCACCAATGTAAAAATTGATGTGCTGCGACGAAACTCAGGTTTCCTTGCGATGTTTTTCTCGATATGTAGCGAGAGGAAATGCTTTTACAAAGTCAGTCACAAATGTACGTAACTAAAAATCCGGCCAAGTGCGAGTCGGACTCGTGCACGAATGGTTCCGTACCATTATCTATATAACATTTGAATATTTCAAGCGTCTACCTGTTGCCGTTATTAATATCGAGCAAAAAACGGCAAAAACAAAACACGTTTATTGTATGGGAGCCCCACTTAAATAATAGGGGTTAAAGTATGAAATTGCCGTTTTATTGCAATAGGTTCTTTGAATTGACACAGAATCTTCATGGTTTGAGGTTTTCGAATGAAACTTTTTTCAATTGGTTTCTATGATGTTCTTTTTTTAAAAAATGTGAAACATTTGAATATCGACTTTCAATTGTTTTTGTTATTCAATTTAGACAAGAAAGATGGATACTGCGAAACTTCGAGTGATTATGAGGCACCCATTTTTCGTATTTTTTTATTTTATCGAGGATTATCCTTATATAAGGATAGTTTCCGTGTGGCGCCGGATTAAGAATAGCGTCACTCCATTTCCTTCCGTGGATGTCGTAGAAGGCGACTAAGGAAATAAATTGAGAGACGGGACAGGAGACGGGCAGCAGCCAGCAGCAGCTGCGATCGCCAACCCACCTGCCAAGCGTGCCGATTACGGCAAAACCCCTCATGGTTATGAAAACCATGAGGGAGGCCTATGTCCTGCAGTGGGCTGTCAACTGAAGTCGTAGAATCGCTTCAGTCGATTACCTTTTACTATCATAATTGAAGTGTACCAAAGCCAGATAGTGGTACGCGCATAATCTGCAATTTTGTAAGGAACCATTATCAATGAACGTTGTCTTTACTAATTGCAAGGAACTAAAGACCTAATGGTTTATAAATGAGCTGCTTCCAAGAAATATGATGCCGCTATACTGACATGCAAATGGGACTACACTGGCGTGCAGTCACTCGGCTAAACAATAGAGGCGCTTTGATGTACTGTCGAGCGTTTAAACCGGTGTTTTGAATTTTCTGAGGAGCCTGATGCACTTGAAGATTATCCAGTATTTATTATGTTCTGAGCCGTACAATTCAATTAAACAAACAAAAAACAACTTGAAATCTAAATTTATACTCTTAACAATACATCTTCATGCAAGCACCAGTCTCTTCTGCTTTGCGCTGTTCTTCTCCCTACTGGCTTGTGGAGGTACAATAGTATATCGCCAAAAAATTAGTGTTTAGTGTAATGATCTTAGGGAAACCTTCAAATTATCCAGATTATCAAGTCACTGTGCGTGAATTTTGTACACTATAACTGCCTCCCTCCGCACAGTAATAGTTTTATCATTTTATAGACTCTTGCTTTTTCTAACTACAGAAAGGAAGATAGCGAGCAGTATTAATGTGTTAAAATTATCCCCGTCCCATTTTTTTTATTAAAAAAAATACTTTAAGGTGTCTTAAAATACATTTTACTCTCTAATAGTTTGTATTTAAAATCTGAAAAGAATATATTCATTTTCAATGGCATGTCTAGGGCCGCCGGTCATTAGTTTTATGATTTTTTAAACTTTATAGCATCAAAAAAAATTCGTAAACATAAGTCTATTTTATTTTCTAAGGTAAAGTCTAGTTAATAAGTCTATTTTATCCCTAGATATGGTTTTATTTGAGCTGTACTGAGTTTTGGATAATAAAAAATATACCAAAATCACTGTTACTGAATGTGTTAGTGACGTCGGTCGTCAAAATTCTATTCATACGATTTGTATTCCTTTAATTTTAAGTGATTATATTGTGTGGAAGTTATTATCATTATAATTTCAAAAAAGGCCTATTTTTCCCCAACTATTCGCTCGTGCAGCGCAATGAGTCCTATACAAATCCGTGCGCTTGGAAAAGTAATTGAGAATTTTTAACTATTGATTTTGGGAAGTGCTTTAACTATCTATGCTAAAGAAACGGTTTTCAGGTTTTGCCTTGTTTCAAAAACACCCGATACCTTTTGAACCATCTCTTGGTGCAGGCGCTATTGACATTTTTCTTTCGCTGTCCCCGCTACTAGTTTAGCAACCAATATTATTATATCACACCAGTCTCGCTGCAACAGTCACCTTGCATTTGGCAGCCATATTCATTAAAAGCGGCTTAGTAACTCCACAACTACACTGCATCACTAGTCACCTACAGATAGTCCGCTATCAGTACCAAACTATGGGTCACCAGTTTCACCATCAAAGTGTAAACTATTAATACACGCCACCGACGCGAATGCTCGCCATTGTATAAAGTTTGCTGGGGGATTTTGGCCATTATTCTAGAAGTGGTAAGGGTTGTTGGGTAGAGTTCTAGTAATGGCTGATTGTGGACTGGTATTGTAGTGTTAAGCTAGTGATAGTGCGAATATTTGCAGGGTTGATGAATTAGTTAGATGCCAAAAGAAATCGCTCTGAAATTGTTGAGTTACAGTAATCTTTAACACGGCAACTGCGACGTTCGTTCGTAGGTTTCGAATAAAAATTTTGTTATATTTTTATGCAACATTAAGTTTACCTGTATACTTTCCGAGGCCGGAGTCTTAAGCCACTCTGTTCAAGTCCCGGCATGGGTGGAATTTTTAGCCTCTAAATAGGTTTTTGAAATTGTCCTCAGCACGGGTTAGTGCAATAAAAATAATATAACTCTGTTTAGTTAAAAAATAATTATTAATATCCAAACTATCATAAATAAATACCATAAATAAATATTGGTGTGACAAAATGTGCCGGAAACTACACTTCTAATAACGAATCATCTAAAAGACTACATACAACTATCGTGTTATAGTTAATTCTGTGATACAATTTTAATCAAAAGTTCAGAGCAGTATTTTCAGGTAAATCCCTACGCTTTTTTCTTTAACAATTTTTCCTCGAGACAGCCCTGAAAGCCGTCGGTTCATTGCAGCCCTGTCAGGTTAGCCAATGATTAATTACTGCTACAGAGCCTGGTAATTTCCAGCAGAAAACCTCGGAACTGACGCCTGTATCGTTCTGGGAACCACTGTAATGAACGGGATTTTATTTTCCCGACACCTATACTAGATTGTTTATTGCATAGCATTACACTTTTACTATACTTGATCTTTCCTATTAGAGCCATCAACCACGACGGCTTTTATAAGCGCATCTGAGTCGCGTTTTGTGATATTTTTGAGAAGCAATTTGAACGGGCAGCAGCAGCGTAGCTTATGTTGTGCTTCCGTTTTTACGGAAGCGATAAATACGCACGAGAGGATCAAGCTCAAGTGTTCGAGAATCAGCGTTTGAATCGCATTTTAAAGTCTCCATGGGCGAAAGCTCAGAAATAAGATATTTCGCCAAAGAACGAAGGTGACTGACAAATGGCCAGTTTTTGAATTGAGAATTTCACTAAGTAAATAGTTAACTGTAGTGCTGTCTCTCCGAATTTCTCAGAAAAGAGCGTGACAGAACGTTACTTAAGTATTTACTTAGTGAAATTCTCAATTCAGAAACCGGCCCATAGCTTCTATGAATAGTGTCTGCTCAATTTTGCCGAAGTAACGATAGCCAATAGTTTTATTCTAGAGCAGAGAATACGAATGGCAAACGTAGCGTGGGATGCACGTCAGCCCAATCTCAAGCATATTGCCGATGATGGCGGCTGGATGAGAATGGCTGAGGACAAAATGAAGTGGCATTCTTTGGCAAAAATCACATATCACCACCAAAAAGTTGTGAGGAGAGGGCGGTATCTCCAGCATACGACGAATGTAGGCAGTTGGATAGATAAGGAAGAGAGAGTGTAGTAACAATTATTTCTTTAGTAAATTGACTACTGATGCTACGCCATTTTTTTAAATGGAATAATTAAGTGTTATCCTTACTGGTAATAATGGTAACAATAGCAATATTAAAAAACGGGCCCAAAATACCGTGATATAAGCATGTAACCTTTTCCAAAGAGAATAACATGTCTTTTTGTATTATTGTTCTGGTGCATTACTGAAAATGAGTGGCGAATTTTATTTAATGTTGGTTATATGAAGACCACGCCTTTTATGTGTTTGCGAATGGGTTCGATTAATTGGTTGGAAAGTTTCAATTTAACTTTTCCAATAGCTTTTTTTTACTGTGTGAGAAGTAACATGTAAGCAATTCAATGTATTGTTAAAAAAAGAAAGATAAATACAAACGAATTACCAATTTAGTATGTGAATTATTCCCAAAACTGGCTGCAACATTATTTAAAATCAATTCACAGTTAACGTCAAATGTGCAAACAAATAAATTACTTGCAGAAAAAAAATACAAAACATGCTAACTAGAGAATCCAAAACCTCGCACTTTCACATACTTGTCAAATCATTCCAATAATCTATTCTTTATGTTAAGCACTTTGCATATGTCAATATTTAATTCGTCAATAAGCAGATATGAGCATACAAAAATATAAGGTGAATTGTGAAGGAGCAAATCTGAATATAAAAATACTCATGCAAAAAAAAAGCTCTTGTAAAGAACAATTTAAAAAACAAATGTGACCATAGATTAAACGCAAAACGATTCGCAAAAAAGCACAACCGTCGTGAACTCTCACGGTCAATTTCATGTCACCCTCGAGAAATTATAATATTCAAACAAGATAACATTTGTCACAGTTAAATTATTTAAATTGTCCCTGATTTCGCGAAGAAGGATCCGGAGATAGAAAATGCAAATTTCGCAACACAGCAATCCTAAATGATCAGGGGGTAAATGGAGATTTTATACAAAAATGCATACGGCTGGGAATCCAGCTGCATTTTGGACACCCGATTCTCAAATGTAAGCGAGTTTCATTTTCATTTCTCGTAGCAGACTTTGGCTCAAAAGTCATGCGATTTTGAAGAAAGAAATTTAAGAATTAACCATCAAGATTTTGTCAGCTTTCATTTTTGTCCAGAAAATTTCGTGGTGGAGGAGCACAGATAAGCCAAGGTATAAGATATTTTGAGAAAAATTGTGAATGTACCAAAAGATTCAGTAAAATTATCAATAATATAAATTTAGTATCACTTAGATCTTTATTCTGATGTAGACCGTGATGTCATAATGAAAACGTAGTCTATCATAGTAAAAAATGAAGTTTTTCTAACTGTGCTGCTATGCCCAACGGTAATAAAGAACATAGAATGAAAAGCAACGAATAAAGTTTGAAAGATATTTCAGTGTTTTACAGTCATGAAGGGTACGCATTTGACTTGATTAGCGCTTATTTGCGTGTAACTATTGTCGATCGCGACGATCAGAATTCATTTATACAGCCTTGATAGTGATATAGAAACTTGTGATGGTCACTCTTTATGCAATGCATCTTATGATTTCTATTTAAACCGTTGTGGAGACAAGGGCAGACTACGAATTATGATTGAGGTCTTTCTTGCTTATAGATATCGTCGACTAATTTACATGGACTGTAAACTTCTCGAATAAGTGTCATTTCTAGAATACAATGATTGTACTATGTACCTTTGTAAATGTGTTATGGTTGTTTCTGCCGGTGTGGGTGGGTCTCATTATTTCCATTTTCCATTGGAATGGAAATTCTGATGCTGCCAGATTTATGCAAATCCGTCTCACAATAGCCATTGACGTGAAAAGCATCGAATGGAAATAGTGATACTTACCCGATTTCTCTAACAAACCGTCTCAGTATCACCATTATAAGCGATTTATGAAAACGCATAGAATTGTCAAAGAATCTCTTCGACGCAAAAGAAAATACCAAACCTGTTTAGGACAGTTCAAAATGTATGTATTGACCGTGTAATTTTAATGCATTGTCGACTTATTGACAATTAATCCATCGAAAACATTCTCAAGTGCCCAGTACCTATCTATTGGTAGAGGAAATTGCGGCGTCTGATAAGCGACCGTGAAGTCGGCGTCGCGATTTTAAAAACGCAATAGAAAGAGTGATACATGTAGTATCAGAATAACCGTCAATGGTTATTCTCAGTGGAAATAATGAGACCCACCCGCCGGTGTACAGAAAGAATATTCTTATCTTAACTTAATGCCAAAGAAGTGTTTGTCCGTCAGCCTTTGTTAGTCTCATCTACAATGTGCAAGGGGACCTGGGACACCAAAGACATGATGGCTACACAACTTACGACAGTGCGGCTGTCTCAAAAATAAACACAGTAAGGAGACATTTTTTTTTTCAAAACCATGATATTTCCACTATTGGTTACTAGTTGGTTCCAGTAACCAATAGTAGTAATATCTTGGTATTGAAAAAAAAAAAAACCAATACCCGCTTACCTACTGTGTTTATTTTTTGGACAGCCGAGTGGTTTTCGATAGTGGCTCCTTGTTTGTATTGGCAAACTCGGAAAGCAAGATAGCCGAATTAGTTGCCAACCTCCAATAGGAGACGGCACAAAAGAAGAAGAAGAATAATTGAATACCGTGCGACAGGGTATTGCACACATGCCTAATAAAAGAATGGTTCAACGAGGTCTGTCACCGTTACGCTCAGTAAGGTCACAAGGTTGTCTGGAAGAAATTGCTGTTAGAAATAAGGCCGCCCATTGTAGTTTTTCATTGTAACTTTCATATTTTATGTCCCTTGTTTCTTGTGTGCAATAATAGTACATTACGATACTAGTGCGAAAAGTAGGAAATTCGCAACGAGTGGCGATAAATTAAAACACGACCGAAGGGAGTGTTTTATATCGACACGAGTTACGAATTACCTATTCGCACGTGTATCGTACAACGTTTTATAGTACATATGGCCCTTTGAAGTTTCGACATAGGCACGTAAAGTGCTCATTATCGCACTAGTGCGGTAATGTAGCACCATATGTACTATAAAGAATATTCTTATGTTATCTTAAGGTCTATATTATTCAGGGTTACAACTAAAATGCACATTTTTTGAAATACGTCAATTAGTTTCTGTAATTTTTCAACAATTAGGTATTGTACAAAGCCACAAAAAAGCAGGAAAACCACGCAAAAATTGTACGTAATTGAAAAGTTTAAAATGTTTTTCAAAAGTAGTAAAACGAAAGTGGTTGTAAAAAAAATATTGTTGGGTTTTTGTAATCAGGACTGGAGTTTGTTTTATTATTGTTTTTTAGGGTTCCGTACCTCAAAAAGAAAAACGGAACCCTTATAGGATCCATCGTCCATCCTTTTGTCCGTCCGTCCGTATGTCTGTTAAGACCCTTTATCTCGGGAAGGCGCGGAGGTATCAAGTTGAAATTAAAAGCATATACTTAAGTCTTTGACTTTGACTGCGTCGGTGGTCTAGCGGTATCACGTCCGATTACCATGCCAGAGGTCGTGAGGTGGCATGGCCTTAGTCCGGGTGTATTTCCATGTTATATCCTTGCCTGTTTAACATAGTACAGGGTATGCTAGTTTGGGACCAGGATAATTGAATGTGTTGTGTGCAAGTTATTATTTTAAGTCTACAGTCCCTCGAAGCTGTGAAAAAATAAAACTTCTAAGTTAACGAAAAAATGTAACGGCTGTTTATGCCGCAAAAAAAGTATATTTCGACACTCTCAAGGGAATCAAAATTTAAAGGGTACTTTTAGATGACGTAGAACTATGAAAGGCAAGTAATATCATCGTATACTACAAGTAACTACAATGAAAAATCTGAAAAATGTACATTTCTTATTAAATCATAAAAAAAATTGTCTCTGAAGTTCGGGAAAAGCTTGTGTTAACTGCGAGACTCGATTCCTGAACTATTTATAATATGAAAGTACCTACAAATTTGTACGGAACCCTCGGTGGGTGAGTCCGACTGGCACTTGTCTGGTTTTATATTATTAAGCTTTTATTTTGTAGAGAAAAAAAAAGTGAATAACGTAATTGCAACATCACTATTCATCGTCTATTCAAAATGTTATTGACTTTTTTCACGAATTTCTCTTTTTAGAAGTATCCCTGTTAGTCCTATTTTCGATAGACACAATTTAAGGAATTATACCATGTTATAGAGGACGTTGTTCTCAAGTTTCGAAGTATATGTTGGTTTCAACTTAAAAGATAGTTACAAAAAAGATAACTTACTATATCGCAAAACTCCTGCTGATATGTTAACATTGAGACAGCCTTGATGGATGGCGGTGACTTTCACATTTTGACCATCTATGTTTGAGCGAGCCAACTTTTTTGCTATGACCAGTCTGTTGAAGGGTGACCTCTGACTTCGCTCCTTATGCTTTGAAATAAGAGTCACAATGCCAAAACCGTGATGTGCTAATTGTAAAAACGTTTTAGTGGTGTAAGTACGAAAGCGGTTAGAAAGGTTTCCTTTTTGGTCTCTGAACTTTTTTGAGATGTGTCGTTAAATTAGAGGGAATGCCTTTATTGATATTGATTGAACGCTTAACATAACCTTACATTTAAAGAAAGCTCTATAGACTTCATCCACTTTAAGACAATAAATTATTTTTTAATCTATGCTCACCAATCAAACTGCCGCCTGTCCTGACTGAGGCCATTTAAACAAGGCGTCCTCTAGTGCGAATTGAACGCACGATCCCTATTTAGGTAGTCAAGCGTGTTTAGCGCTAGACCAACGTGGCAGTCGAATTTCAAACAAACTCCTCCCAGTGCATATCAATTATTGTAACCTGCGTAATTGTATTGAATATTAGCAACATACACATTATTTTCTTTTCCTTTTTACCGTGGTACACCATGCCCTATTATTTACCCCCGTAACTGTTGAAATTGAGATGGGGATCGAACCTAAACCCTTTTGTTCGGGGGACACCTGCACCATTCAGGCATGGGTGCTTTTATCCATTCTCAGACATGAGAACGCCTTAAATCCACTGTAAAATTCTACGCAATTATGTGTCCTATTTCATGTTCGATAATACTGATTTTCGTTTGCAGGAACAGCAAAGTGTTTTGATTTTTTTTTACTGTCATCTTCACTGGGTTACGCTTGTGAGCTGTTGGTGGTTTTTTGTTGTTTGTACAAAAGCGCTTGTAGAAAAAGTCTTTAGAATTTAATGGCAGCAACTTGTGAAAAAACAACAAGGTCACTTTTGTGCAGGACTTGCAATTATGCATTTTATTTTCTGTCAGCGTTGACTGTTGTAAAAAATACTAGCTGTCCCGGCAAACGTTGTTTTGCCATATTAACTAGCCTACCACCTATGCTTTGACCTACCAATAATACACAAAAAATTTCGTAAATATCGGTGAAGCCGTTTCGGAAGATAACAAAAACTGTGACATGAGATTTTTATATATTAGATATTAGGCTATTCATACTTAGAATAACGTCTGTGGCTACCTTGTATAAGCAGCTATACACATCCCACTTCAGAGACCTTCTTCCAGAGAGAGAGAGAAGGTTTGAGCTTAGTCACCAGCATAGTTAGCAATCGCGCGTTTTAGCATCAAAAGTCGCGACTTTCCAGTACTAGTTATAACAGTCAAATTCTGACATTTTAGCGGCATAAAATGCGTAACTCGCGCCATCACACCACCCATGCGTGCATGCGTGCCGAACACAGAACAAATTTGTCTTGTGGTGCCGAACGCGGATTGGCAACCTTGTATGACTTTAGATTGCATACTATTGCAGGATTAAAGTAATTTCATTGCAACGTAATGTTCATGGCAAACGTAATGTACGTATAAGAGAAGAAAGAATAAATACGCGAGCCGCATAAATAATAAATAAATAATTTAAATATTGTTTATTCGCTTTACATTATGTTTACACTAGCATAAACAGGCAAGAACTTCCTTTTACTTGGACATAAATGTTTCTCTTCAACAGAATTTGTTGGAACGAAAGTTACTTAATAATAACAATTCCAGCCTACATCCTTCCTAAGTTTCAATAAGATCACACAATGACAGCCAATAACAATCAAGCTGACGGAAACACACTGTTGATTCATCTACAAAAAGGAAGACGAATAAATATCCCGACTACCTGATAGTCCCGAGCAAAAAACCATAACAGAGCTGACCGCGTCCGCAGAAACCATTATGATTCTCACAACACCATCCCACTCCCTAATATTATAAAATGCCTGCAAGTATGTTTGGAACAACATTTTCATGTAAGCACATTATAATTTTACCGGATTCACTCACATGTGATAACTTTGCTCTGATCCATGGAGCGCATTCTTATTTTATATACATAACATACATAATCAGCCTATATGCGTCCCACTGCAGGACACAGGCCTTCTCTCAGGGAGAGATTATGGGCTTAATCACCACGCGTGCCCACCACGGATTGGCGATTTCAAGCGCCGAGGTATGTGAATAGCTCAGACACTCAGGTTTCCTCACGATGTTTTCCTTCACCGTTAGCGTGTGGTATTGCTACTATAACTTCACAAATGTACATAACTTAGAAAATCAAGTCATGGGTACATGCCCGCACTGGGGATCGAACCTGGGTCTCTCGCTTCCGAGTCCGATGTTCTACCCACTAGGCTACTAACGCTCATAGGCTATTTTATATAATCTATAAAATAAAAAAAATAAAAATTATTTCAGCAAAGATATTTCACATGATAGATTTTAAACTTGGTGAGCAGAGTCAGCAGCTCCTCTTATCTGCTACAAAAATCCGATAAAACATATACATTGTGGCTGGTTTTCAAAACACATGAATGAACTTTAAGCTACAAACTCTACCAGTTAAGTTCCATTGTGGGGTTTCTGTGACAGTTTCTTCTCCATATGTACTTTTAATCCTTAAACTAGACTCCGATTACAAGATTTTGACGTTCAATAATAGGGGTTAAAGTATGAAATTGCCGTTTTATTGTAATAGGTTCTTTGAATTGACATAGAATCTTCCTGGTTTGAGTTTTTCGAATGAAACTTTTTTCAAATGGTTTCTATGATGTTCTTTTTTTAAAAAATGTGAAACATTTGAATACCGACTTTCAATTGTTTTTGTTATTCAATTTAGACAAGAAAGATGGATACTGCGAAAATTCGAGTGATTTTTGAATACTGTTGTGGCATTTGACCTGGGGTCAGCCACTGCATTTTTCTTTTCCGGTTATCATAAAGAATCCACTTTTCATCACATGTTACAATTCGATCCAATATTCCTTCATTTCTGTACCGGTTCAACAAGGCAACACAAGTTTCAACACGCGTTTCTTTCTGCAGATCAGTCAAATCATGAGGCACCCATTTTTCGTATTTTTTTATTTTATTGATTTGACGCAAGTGAGTCAATATTGTGGGTAAGGTAACGTTAAACCATGCCGCTAATTCCTGGGTAGTTTGACTAGGGTCGGCTTCCACTATCTCTCTTAATTCATCGTTATTTACCTGTGTGGGCGGTCTTCCTCGTGGCTCGTTCTTTAAGTCGAAATTTCCATCACGAAAGTGTTTAAACCAAAATCGTACGGTGCGTTCATTAGTAGACCCCTCTCCAAACGGAGCATTGATATTGCGGGCTTTTTCTGCCGCGTTAGTTCCGCGTCGGAACTCGTATTAAAAAATCACTCGAATTTTCGCAGTATCCATCTTTCTTGTCTAAATTGAATAACAAAAACAGTTGAAAGTCGATATTCAAATGTTTCACATTTTTTAAAAAAAGAACATCATAGAAACCATTTGAAAAAAGTTTCATTCGAAAACCTCAAACCATGAAGATTCTATGTCAATTCAAAGAACCTATTGCAATAAAACGGCAATTTCATACTTTAACCCCTAATATTTCAATAATTTGCATTAATTTCGTTCATAACAAGTCTCATGTGATACTTTTTTGTATTTTTTTTAACTACAATTTATAAATAAAATGTTTCATAAGGAATTGGTTATTGACAAAGTATCAAATGAGTTACTTTTAAAACGGATTTTTTTATGAAAATACTGGCTTATGACGTCACATTTCAGAGCAATCTTTTTATGTTTAATCTATATTAAAATTGTAATAACTAGTAATTAACTAAAAGATATACATTTTCCGAGATATTTTGTAATTTTTGTTTTAATCGAGCATATGAAATCATTTATTGTTGATCGTGTCAAATACCGTATTCAGGATAATACCTAACTATATAGGGTTCTTTCAGGGTGGTAGATTCGATAGGTTAAATTCGTAAAATTAAATCGTAAGTGTACCTACTTCATATTTAATATGTTTCCGCACGTATTTGAGAATAAAGAAAGAAAGACATTTATTGGGACATAAGTAACATAAATTCAAAGGAGAAACTACTCACATAAATACAAGATAGGGGAAGGCAAAGTCAGACTATGGATAAAAGTATAATTGAAAGGAAATTTGGATAAAAGTATCGAAGTGAGAGGCGAAGTAGCGGGCCAAGGTTAGTGCAAATTAGGGATGTTCGAAAACACGACTGCCGTGAATGAGTTAGAAGAATTAAAGCGAAATAGGTTGAGGAAAAACTCCGATGTTACTCTTTCATTCTTCGAATAAAGTGAGGTGATAGGCTATTCGGATTTATGCATACGCCTTTTACTATGCGATGTTTGGTAGAACGCTGGCCTACCGTTTGAGAGGTCCTGAGTTCGATACCGGCTTGTACCAATGACCTAATATTTTAAGTTACGAACATTTTTGAGATTCTCTCTCGCTAATTGTGAAGGAAAATATGGTTAAGCAACCGTCCTGAACACTCATAAGATCATCATCATCATTCAGCCACAAGAAGTCCACTGCTGGACATAGTATAAGGTATTTTTATAAAAAGGGCAACATAAATTCAGCCGTTAGCCTAAAGCCACAATTTAGGTTTCTAAAGGTCACTCGAATGGTCGCGTGGTGGCCAAGTCATTTATCTCCCTACAAAATGATTGACACTGGTGATGGCTGACCCCTGCGTTATGCTCGTGAACGGGTGCTGTTCGTGTTTCTGGCCGCAGCATGAATATTTTTCCTACTTTTGTAAGAAGTATTATTTTGGCTTTTAAAGTTATTGATGGCAATCACGGAATCATATCACAAAGGCTTTGATGATTAAGTTTAAGATGATTTGAGAAAAGATGGTCAGAGTGGAGTTTTTTTTTTCCCACTGACTTTTTCGACACCACAAGTACGTCCCAAAGGCAGCGGCTAACATAGTACATTGACATTCAGAAAACCTCATCTAAATTCTTTACGTTGAAATAAATTATGGATTTTTCTGATTTCTTATTACGCCTTGGCGCTTGAAATCTCCGGGCATGCGTGGTAAATAAGGCCATACTCTCTGTCTCTCTCTCTCTCTGAGAGAAGGCCTTTACCCTGCAACGGGAAGGAAACAGGGTGATTCTTATAGTTTGTCATATATACATTTTAAAATTGCCACTTCTCAAAAAAAATATTATAATTACCTAAGAGTTGTGTTGTTTGATATATAAAGCTTAAAACCGTATCTGTTAAATAGAATAGACGTTCTTCTATACAGGAAAACTATTTACCGGAGGCTACAACAATGGCATAGCACTTAAAGCGCGTAAACGCTGATATTTTGAAAAATATCAAATGTATCAGAAAAGTTATTCTGATTGGGGCATTTTTATCGCATATTTTAAGGTTGCTATATAAAGCTGTTACTTACAAGCTTGCCCTTGGTGTATGTTACGATTTCCGTATTCATCGTCTTTGCTTATTACTGCTGCTCAGCTCCAAGTGGGAACTGCAATAGGTTGCAATTATCTCTATCTCCAAAGGAGATGTAAACAAAACACTACCGAAATAAACATAACTGTAAACACGATGCAATAACAATTATTTGCGCAAACTACGTCTGCAGTTCCTATGAACCTTCAGTTAGGGCGATTCAGAGACTGTCGTTCGGAAAGTTCCAACGGTACGGTAAAGTGTAGATAAAGTAAATGGACACTTAAAATAATGCAGCCTAAATATACGTCCCACTGCAGGGCACCGTCCTTCTCTCAGAGAGAGAGTATGAACTCAATCACCACGCGTGCCCACCGCGGGTTGGCGATCTAAAGCGCTTTGGTATGTGAACACCTCAGACACTCAGGTTTCCTCGCGATGTTTTCCTTCACCGTTAGCAAGACTTAAGTGGTATTGCTACTACAACTTTACAAATTACGTAACTTAGAAAACAAAATCATTGGTACGTTTCAATGAGTTTGATTCGAACCCACAACCTCCCGAATGAGAAGTCAGCGTTCTACCGTTCCGCTACCACCGCTCCATAATAATAGACACGTATATATTCTGACAAATAACTTGAACAAATGGCTTTGACATTGCATGGACGTATTTCGGGTCCCGTTGGCGTGGGCGCCGACTTAGTGGACATAATTAGGCCTCTAGTTGGCTTACTATGCTATGGTGAACAGGTAATCACAAACACGGAAACACACCCAGACTGCGGCCATGTATACAAACATCTGGCGGCCGCCAGTGGGAATCGAACTCACGACCCCCAAGCATGAGGCAGTCAAGACGCAATTTATACTATTTGTATTAAAATAGTCGTTCTGATGGTTCTGAATCGAGCCATGAACCCTGAAGTGACTAATGGAAGTTTATTTGTATATCTTCCTGTGTTAAATTTAATAAAGCCAGACAAAATGTTCGTAGATTTAACAAGTAATTATGTATTTTTAGCGTATAGTAGCCGAGCAAAACGAATTAAGAAACGACTGGAGTTTATTTAAATGATTGTTTAGAAACGGATATTTTTTCACAAGAGATTCAAATTACACTAATCGGAGATTCAGATTAGTGTAATTTGAATCTCTTGTGCGCAACAATATGACAACAAATTAATTTTCCCAAACGGTGCTGCAAGCGACCTGCAAGAACCTGGTGGCATTTGAGATATGTGGCTACTGAAGTATGTTGAGAAAGAGTTGGGTTCATAGAGTCCCGAATTCTAAAAAAAAAACGGCCAAGTGCGAGTCGGACCACGCACGAAGGGTTCCGTGCCATTATCTATACAACATTAGACACAAAGATCGAGAAAAAACGGCAAAAAATCACGTTTGTTGTGTGGGAGCCCCCCTAAATATTTATTTTAATTTCATTTCATTGTTTATTTTTAAAGCGAATACAGAACTAAATATTCTATGATAATTTCAAGCGTCTACCTATTGCCGTTATTAATATCGAGCAAAAAAACGGCAAAAAATTACGTCAACAGAACTACATCATCTGTGAAAATTTCAACTGCCTCGCTATCACGGTTCATGAGACACAGCCTGGTGTCAGACAGCCAGACAGACAGACACTGAAGTCTTAGTAATAGGGTCTCGTTTGGCACCCTTCGGGTATGGAACCCTAAAAAGAAGAAAATTAGCTGTCTTGGGCATTGTGTTGCGACACAACAGGTACCGACTTCTTTAAGTTATTATGATTGAGGGAAGAAGGTGTGTTGGGAGAAGTAGGAACCTGTGGCTCAGAAACATAAGTCGCATGGCAAGAAACGAAGAAGAATATGCGGAGCTGATGGCCAACCTCCATTAGTGAAGAGGCACGGAAAGAGGAAGTGCTGCAAAATTAGGCTTTCAAACTTACCAAACAGACCTTTCAGGATGTGATTGTCGCTGGACTTGCTTCTGTGCATAAGCGAGAAGGCACAATATTTATTATGGCTCAATGTTTGATAAACTTTTAAACTTTCAGAAATTCAGAATCGTATTTCAGCAGTCTTATTTAAAAAAAAATAGTCAATTCCTACAAAACACTATTAAGACCGAGTTAAATCGGTTCATGGCAGAATTTGTCCCGTGTGGCATCGGATTAAGAATAGCGTCTCTCCATTTCCTTCCGTGGATATCGTAGAAGGCGCCTGAGGAAATCAATTACCAGGAGACGGGCAGGAGCGTCTTTCTGAGATTCCAACCGCATACTGCGATCGCCAACCCGCCTGCCAAGCGTAGCGATTATGGCAAAACCCTTCATGGTTATGAAAAACACAAAGGAGGCCTCTGTCCTGCGTCAATTGGCTGATGATGATGATGAAGATGGCAGAATTTCCTGTTATAAACCGGCTTTAACTCAGTCTTATGAGTGTTTTGGTGGAATCACCTTTTTATAATTAAGACCGTTACGCTACACCATCCCTTTACGGTGCTCAGAGAAAATTTATTTAATCTGTGGTTACGTATTTTCCTTGTAAAATCTCCACCACAGACTATTTTAATTGGCGTTTGTCGAGTGTTTTAAGATATCGTATTTTTATAAATAAGACCGTTAGTTAGTCGTAATACTTATTATTGGAACGTCAAGGGACTGATAACTTGAACAATAATCCGTGCAGGCGGGGTTAGTTTTCAAGGGACAAGTAATTGAATTTGCTATTATTATTTGTTAATTTAATTAAACTAAGGCCCGTGGAATTTTAAATCACATCGCGAGCTAATGAGACCCGAAAAGGGTTCATGCGAAGGCAAAGCCATGTGTTCAAGGTATTTGTCGGGTATTGTATCTTTTAGTTAATAATACTGTAGCAGAGAAGAAGGCAGCGAAGAAACTCCACTGTTTTTACACTGTATTCCTATTGAAAACTCATTAGTTCTCTGCTTCCGCACAGTACAACAACCACATACCTAATGACGTAAGCCCTAGACATTATTATTTTCGAATTAGTCGCTCTGTAGGATCAATGTACTTCGTAAACGATTCTGCGATTTGAAGGGTGATTAAAAAGCGATACAGTCTGTGAATCATGCTTTCTTGGAAGATAATCTATACGAGGAAATCTGCTACAAGCGATTTCCTTTTTATTGATGGACGACCCAGACGGACATACTTCGACCAAATAGAGGATGTATTAACAAAGGGCAAGATAAAAAGTACCCGAAACCAGCGTGCGTGCATGCAACGACTAATGAATGTTGAGGAAGCGAAAGTGATCTGTCAGGATCGTAGCAAGTGGCACTCCCTGGTCTCTGCCTACCCCTCTGGGATACAGGCGTGAGTTTATGTTATGTTATGTTATGATGGAAAATTAAGCACTTTGGTAGTGTAGATCTATTTAGTTCGATTAGAAAGAGTATAGTTTGCATATATTTAATAGGCTCAAGTTTTATGAACACATAAATTAACAAATACATGCCTTATTTGCCAGCCATTGTAGCATCATTATGACAAATTATATGGTCCTAAAATACCGTAGAGCAATTTATCCAAGGTTTAATGGAGACATTTGTTTCAAAACTACTACCATCGCTTAGTACAGTTATTTGGTAATGTAGATATATTTATTTAAATTATAAAAAGAATACATAAAATATTAATCTTAAAATGTCCTCAATGTTTTATAAGGATAAGTAGAGAAATAAGTAAATCATTAATCAACCTAAAATACTTTCTGTTTTATCTGACATTTTTGCATAATTTCATAGATTATTTAATTCTAAGTGTCCTAGAGCAATATTTCAATGGCTTTGTGATAGCTAAAGACAATTTCTTTTCTAAATCCCGCGAGATTTTTTACAAAAAACGTGCATAAACCCATAAACATTGTATGTCCCATTAAAATGTAATTTTTGGGTAAGAAAGAGAGACAATCAGAAATCAGAAATCAATAATTTATTTCAACGTAAAGAATTTACATTCTGTTTGCTGAATGTCAATGTACTATGTTACTATGTTAGCCGCTGCCTTCGGGCCGTATTTGTAGTGGAGAAAAAGGCAGCGGGAAAAAAAACTCCACTCGGACCATCTTTTCTCAAATCATCTTAAACGTATACATCAAAGCCTATATGATATGATTCCGTGATAGCCACTAATAACTTTAAAAGCCAAAATAACACTTCTTACAAAAGTAGGAAAAACAGTAATGCTGCGGCCAGACACACGAACAGCACCCGTTCACGAGCATAACGCAGGGGTCAGCCATCACCAGTCTCAACCATTTTAGAGGGAGATAGGTGACCCGGCCACCACGCCAACATTCGAATGACCTTTAGCAAACCTGCAGATTGAGTTCTTGTCAGCTATAAAATGTGTGCTATAGTTATTAATGTGCAATCACGTCGTCAGTACACGTTTTTAAAACTAAATAATTAATAATAGAGTGTTTGTTAACTAAATTATTTACGTACTTAAAAGGATTAACTCAGAAATATTAAAATAATCTTGTCATTGTTGCAAATTACTTCATGTAATGCTATGAAATAACCTCTTTTTAAAATATTTCTTACTTAGTTGAAAATTACTGTTGTCTGCTCTCTGTGTTGTTATTTGGTTGAAATAGTAAATGTTAAAAGAAAATTCTCCTCATCATCAATTTATTTCACATCCACTAAGAACTCCATCCATATTCGTTTCCTCGCAACAAAAATAATAAACAATACTGGCTGCCACCAAGGTAATTTTCACCATCGAAATGCCTTTTGCTAGCTGAACTTTCCATCATAGAAAAGGAAACAAAACATCACTGTACCGCCACTACCTCACACCAATATTGCATTGTTTGAAATGTCTTGACCGCTAGTTAAACTATATTGCAAGTAACAACATAAAAAATTTCTATTGCCATTGCAAACTGACCTTTATTAGTCATGACAATAAACGCATGAAAGTAGTAAGGGACCAGCAAACTTACATTGGCAAAACAACGGTCGTGCACCTTTGTGACTATGACTCATAGAGCGCCCGCACTTTTTTCTTTTTATTAACCGTTTGCCATGGATGGTGCCAGTATTATGAAAAAGACCGTTTTGAATTGCATTCTTTAGCAAAAAAAAGCATAAAGGTGATTGCGCGTAGCGGAAATTCTTCGCAGTCGGTTTAACAAGGCGAGATTCATAAATGATTGTGTTTAGTAAATAGAGCGCTAAGACGGTTTAAAGATTTGATTCCATGTAAAGTTGTATTAGCTAGGTACTAAAATATTTTTTTTAATGTGATAGCGTTTTTTTTAGTTAGTTTTTTCACGTCACAACGAATTGACGTGGTCTCTGCAGTGAAAACTTCTTTGGGCGCTTTTTTCACGCTCGGATCGGTGGCGCTAAGCTAAAATTTCTTGAAAGGAAATTTCCTGGGGTACTAAACTTTTAGAAAGCATATGTTCTAAATCTGATATGATCAAAAACTTAATACTTGTTCAATGGGTCATTTATAGAATAAAGTCTAGATTCCTTAAAACACTCCTCAGAGGCAGTTTATTAGTCCTAATTCCAAACCAGGATATCCAAGTACCATGGTAACTAGCAGGGAAAAAAAATTGTGGAAAAACACCGAGACTGAGGCCATTTGTACAAATGTTTCAAACCAAAGATTCTTTTAACTATTTCTGATAAGTGTTATAGAGTAATCTTGTTTTTAAGAATAACACCGTTTGCTTTTAAGGATTTACTTTAATAAAAAAATACTTATTACTATTATTACTTTTTGTTTCATTCGTAATTCAGAAGTAACAACTTTTCAAAAATACCTCTCTAGTATTCCGTATCCAAAGGTTGTTAAATTTTACATCAGCTAAGCGCTTTTGTCCGTTGCTCATCAAGCAAATGAGCATAAAACTAAAGCTTTTACGATGAATAAAACACTTCGCAAATTAAGTATAAAAGAAATAGAGAGATTTACGCCCCTTTCTTATAGGAAGTTATAAAAATGTCTACAAAATTAGCTCGCACCCTTGTTTTACGTCTTGGATTCGATTTTACGAGTTTTAAATTAGGTTTTCGAAGGTAGGCTTATAATAGCTGAGCCGCTTTTACTATGCCATCATATTGTTGACGCTTAATAACACGCGTATGCCTAGAGAAGGTTTGATAATTCGTTTTTATATGTATATCTCAGTCACTAACGTTTATTCATGATGTTTTTTTTACTGTAGCGAGACAAGTAAAAATTAAAGAAAAATATAGGTATATCTAGTTTCAATAGATGTAAAAGACATACATTTCTTTAATATTGAGGAAAGATGATTTTTTTCCATATAGCCATGAGAAGGAAAAATCACCCGTAACGCTAGCAATACACTTTATTGCACACGAAACATTGAACAGGCTATTATATGTATAATAAATAGCATGTACAAAAAAAAAAGATTAAAGTAACAATAAAATTAACTTCCACTTCGTCAACTGTTACTTAGCTAAGCAATATTTTGGCGACGGTCTAGTCGACTTTACATTATGCGACGCGAATTTTCCAGCTTCATTAATTTTCCGTGCCATTAAAACAGCATTTTCATAATGCAATAGGTCTCGGTTGGGGCCACTAAACACGAGGTGTAGTACGTTTAAGAAAACGTCTACATTATACATGATCGTACATAGACGCCTGCACCTCGGTGGGGTAGGCAGAGAACAGGATTTGCCATGGTCCCGACCAACCTTCTTGCAATAAATCTCGCGATTTAGTGGACTGTTTTTTTTGTAATTATCAATTTATGTTTGTGATCGTAACCTCCTAGTGGGGTTCAATAAGTTGTGAGAATAAATAAGATGCAATTAAGTTTTATCAAATTTTATTTTATTTTTCAACTAAGTCACCTTTTACCATATCTTTTTTCCAAACCTAAAATTCCTTGCTTAAAAGAATCTTCATCTTGATTCTTTTAAAAAAACCTTTTACTGCGGCGATCACTGCGTTATCATCGTCAAATGTCTGGCCTCTTAGATATTCATTCTTTTATTTCCCAGGAAACCTGAGCGTCTGAGCTATTCACATACCTCAGCGCTTGAAATCGCCAATCCGCGCTGGCCACCTCTATCTCACCTCTGCCCCCTATTACTTATAGCATAGAATACATAATGAAACAGGTATAGGCCTTTTGTATAGGCCTTTGGTATAGGCCTATACATAGGCCTTTTCCCGCAAATGCCGTCTCTCACGACCGGCGGACTGACCAGGCGGACATACTTCGACCAAATAGGGGAAGTATTAGCGAAGGGCACGATAAAAAGTACCAATCGCCGGTGAGCATGCATGCAACGACTAACAGGTTGATAAAGCGAAAGAGATTTGTCAGGATCGTGGCAAGTGGCAGACCAGTCTCTGCATACCCATCCGGGATACAAGCGTGAGTTTATGACATTTATCAAAATAAGATATCTTATACCACGGTTACCAGCAAATATATTACAGAGAAACCGGATAAGTGCGAGTCGGACTGACCCACCGAGGGCTCCGTACTTTATAGTCTCGCAGTTTTTCCGAGCTTTTCCCGACCTTCAAAGACTATTTTGTATGATTTAATTACAAATGTATATTTTTCTGATTTTTCCCTGTGATTTTAGTATACGACGATATTACTTGCTAAATTTCATAGTTCTAGGTGAAATTATAGTTTTGATTCCCTTGAGAGTGTCGAAATATAATTATGTATGTTTTTTTGCAGCATAAACGGCCGTTATGTTTTGTTACGTTAATTTAGAAGTCTGAATTTTTCACAGCTTCAAGCGACTGTACACTTGAGTATATGGTTTAGATTTCAACTTGAGACCTCCACGTGTTACCGAGATAAATGGTACTGACTGACGGACGGACAAACGGATGGACGTACGGACGGACGGACGGACGGACGGACGGACGGACAACAAAGTGATCCTTTAAGGGTTCCGTTTGTCCTTTTGAGGTACGTAACCTTAATGAGGGATTACTTAGACTGCGGCCTAGAGTCCATTGCATTTTCAGTCTCAACAAATGGAACCTCACATTCCGTTTCTCATTTTGGTCGCGAGTCCTGCGATAGAAGAAAAAAAATATTTTGATTATTTTTATTTTGGACCTTGCGCCGTTTTTATATATTAGAGGAGAATTCAGGATGTCAGTGTATAAGCATCGATGTGTTGTGTACACAATCGCTATTTCAATGGCCCGTCTTGATCTACCGGGGGATTAAGATAATCCGCTTCGTGGCCACTTCCATCAAATGTCCACATTTGCTGGACGAGGTTTTGACGGAGAACATATGAGGAATTATGAAGTAAGATTTACATCGTAGGTCTATTTTATCTATAAAATGCGACTTAACTTGATTATATTACTCTTAGATAGATAGAGAACACTTTATTGCACAACCAGGTAAAAGAGTAGCAAATAATTTCTTATATCTAAGTACTGGTTTACAATTGGCGGTCTTATCGCTTAGAACAATCTCTTCCAGACAACCCTAAGTTAATGTAATGTATTGTATTGCACACTTAAATACTGAATTCTGTAAGAAATCCTCGGTCTTTGAAAAGTGGAAGCCAGGAGATCCATAGCACGGGGAACGCCTATTTTGAACTCCTGTCTCCTACTACATAATGTAATATGCAAATTTTTTTGAGTTTTACTAAATTTAAGTGCATTATGTACTGGAGAAAATAAAGTATATTTGTATTATTGTATTGTATTATTCCGTGTGGCGCCGGATTAAGAATAGCGTCACTCCATTTCCTTCCGTGGATGTCGTAAAAGGCGACTAAGGAAATCAGTTACCAGGAGACGGGCCGCAGCGTCTTCCTGAGATTCCAACCGCATACTGCGATCGCCAACCCGTCTGCCAAGCGTGGCGATTATGGCAAAACCCTCATGGTTATGAAAACCACGAAGGAGACCTATGTCCTGCAGTGGGCGTCAAATGGCTGATGATGATGATGATGATTATTATAGTTGTCTAGGAGTGGTGATTGGCTTATCTAAAGTGTAGCTTAGCTTTGGTCCACTTTCTCCTTTTGTAACTATACAAGTGTTTTTGGAGAAGATAGAAGATAAAGTTCTTATTTTTTTCCAAATTGTTTAGGATCCCTTTTACAGTCAGTATCTAACACGGTCTATCACTAAACTGGGTTAAAATGTCCTTACCTATATCAAATGCGTGCGTTCAGGGAGTAATCAAATCAAAGTAATTTATTCAAAATAACACAGAAAGTGTGACTTTGAACGTCCACTTCAAAATCTAGATCATTTTGTTTCTAATGATGTTCATGAAGCGATACAGGTTTGTCAGGATCGTAGCAAGTGGAAAACGTTGGTCTCTGCCTACCCCTTAGCGATAAAGGCGTGAGTTTATGGATGTATGCAAATCGAACGCTCTCTAAGTACCTCAGAAGGTTTGATCTTCTTCCAATGATAAATGTAGTTACTAGAGATTAAATGTATTTTGTTCGTGATACTTAGACCAAATAGGGGGTGCAAAGGGCAAGATAAAAAGTACCCGAAACCAGGTGCGTGTATGCAACGACTAATGAATGTTGAGGAAGCGAAAGTGATCTCTCAGGATCGTGGCAAGTGGCAGTTCCTGGTCTCTGACTACCCCTCAGCGATACAGGCGTGAGCTTATGGATGTATGTGAATCGAACGCTCTCTAATTCCCTCAGAAGGTTTGATCTTCTTCCAATGATAAATGTAGTTACTAGAGATTAAATGTATTTTGTTTGTGATACTTCGATCAAATAGGGGATGCAAAGGGCAAGATAAAAAGTACCCGACACCAGGTGCGTGCATGCAACGACTAATGAATCTTGAGGGAGCGAAAGTGATCTCTCAGGATCATGGCAAGTGGTTGTCCCTGGTATCTGCCTACCCCTCTGGTATAGAGGCGTGAGTTTATGTATTTATGTATGTATGTCTGTGATTTTATATTGTGCATTACATGTTCTTTCATAAACAGATAATAAGGAAAAAAAAATACTGGATCTACCCTCGGTTTATAGTAAGTCTGTTAACCTGTTGTTAATCTTCTGTTAGCATTGTGTAAGATGTTTTTTTTGTTTGTTTGCACATTGCCCAACTGACAACTGTTGGCAGTAGATTAACGGATTGTTAGCATACGAGAAACCGGGGGTAATTCGTCGAACTGAAATGTTCGTTTTATCACTTCAACACGGGCGTATGGATACATTATGAATCAGGAAACATCGGCATTTGATATTGCTCATTACTCCTTTAGTTTTACGACTTAATTTCCTGAAAGCTCACATTACGTTTGCTGGGAGTGAGCATTCGTACCTATGATGTTACGTGATATTAGCACTTTATGATCCCGAGACACGGCTTAGACGGGGCTTTGGCTAATTCAATTTGAGTCTGAATAAGCTAACTTTTGATTAGATTGGATGTCTCGTGATGATATGTAAAATTTGTACAGTCGACAGAACATTAACCCTTGCCTCTGTGCACAACACATGCACAGTTACGTTACCAGCAACTTTGCAACTAAAATGTAAAGATTGATGTGCTGACTACTGCCCATGGGACCTCACACAGATATTATTTATTTATTTATATATTTTATTGACACAGCCAACAGGTATTAAGCACAAAAATACAGAGTTCTTATGCTATGTGGTTCTTGTCTAGCCTAATACCCAATAACAGGCGTGGCATATTATGGATCTAATGTGTTTTAATTTTTAAGATGTACGCGCCCTTTACGCCTTTATCTCGTAAACAAAATTAACGTAATAAAAAGGACACGCTGAAAACCAGCACCGCTGGTTTTATCTTAAAATCTAGCGACACCGCTGAGCGTGCTTCCTATTGTCAAAAAAAAAACATTACATTACTTTTACGTTAAATATATTATATCTTTTATTTAAGACTAGATTACATTACGTTAACACTCTGTATTGCACACCATGCATTATAAAGGTACAAGAAAAATCTTAAATAATAGTAGTTTATGTGACTGTCACGTCAAAACACATATTGACAGGCTTTAAACAATACATAACTCTAAACAATACATACATTTTCTTGACTTTTCCGGCAAAAGACTATTCGTTACTTTTGATGCTTTTTCCAAAATATCGGGTGGAGTTAAGTTCTCAAAATTATTGCTGTCACTTTCAGATTCAGGCATTTTTAATCCAATAAATGAAATTTTTGAAACAAAATGGCGCAATTTCGACAAAAGTATCTTGAAATTCAATCGTCTGCACTCAGTTTTGCGCGCGCAATTTTAGGTATTTTTAGTTGCACTTTTGGTACCACGAAAATGAAATTAGGTTTTTTATAGAGTCAACTTTTGACATTAAAAAAAACACTTTAAAAAAATAACTGTAACATAAAGTGAAAAATCTTACCTTTAATGCAACTTTATATTACACTTTTTTTTTATTTTCTTTAAAGTTATATATTGTTTAAAGCCTGTCAATATGTGTTAACCTTTGAATTCTTAATTTGAAGATTATGATATGAGTGTAGATAAATACATTTTAAGTTTAGCTGTAACATTTTTTCTTTTCTTATTTTGCATGTAATTTTTGGCAATAAACCTTTTTATTCTTATTCTCATTAATGTTTTACGCTGCAATAAGAACTATCCGGTGACCATAGTTCCCAAAAAAGTGTTCAAGGTGTAAATCTTGTTCTGACATGTTTCTTCTGGTGTATTGTTAATGTATTAGATTCTGTTAATGTATTGTAGTAAAATGATAATGACATGAACGCGTTGCTTTCCTTTATCGTCACTTTTAAGTCTATGCACTCACATATCAAACTTTTTATGTTAGGCGTCTGCGCAATGATACAAACTAAATTTTTACGGAAGTGTAGGATACACGTAAAAAGTATGTTTTTCAAAGGGTAAATGTACACCTCGCCTATTAAATATTTAACAGGTAACTGTGCTATATTAATCAAAGCTTTTTCTTCAATACTCTGTTGCGGTTATGATTTTCGTAGAAGCGTATTTTGCCTAGTAAAATAATAAATGGTGCCCCGATCAACATTTTGTTTGGCAGGCTCAAATAATTGCGATAATAAATACAAAGGGTATAATTTGGCCTTCAGACAACTCTGGGTCAAACGGCGAAGCCAAAATAATCTAATAACTTCCTATTCGATTCACAGAAAAAAGGCCCCCAATACTATAATCGAAACTATGACACTTTTGGTCGTATGGCCTCCACACTGGCACAGAAGAGTTAGGGGGCACCAGATTATGTTTCTCGAGAACAGACTGGGTGACTCTCGTTCCTAAATAATTTTCGATTTTGCGGTCGCTTTTTTAGAATTTACCCCAAAAAGTTTGGCGTTTTTTTTACGCTGGGGTTTGGACTCGTTCTGTGTCTATTTTTTGTACATTTTTTATATTTTTTTCTGGCAGTTCCGTTTGTCATTTAGGTGTCAAAGTATTTTATGTTGGGTATGATGTGTGACAGTAATGGCGTGAGAATTAAATTGTGCCACTTATTGGGGTCCCGTTGGAAAATTATGAGTATGACAAAAATAATATAATTACCGCCTAAACGAACCAATGGTTTACTTGGTCAACTTGCACAACTGTCTGAATAGTGGCTTATACAGCATTTAACTGAAATTCTACGTACAAAAGCAAATTTGTATGGGTTTGGCAACTTACCGCTCTCCGAACCTTCAACTGTAGCGCGCTCGTGTTTGCTACTCCGCATCACCTCTTGATTGGCGATTTGAGGCGCTATCCAGGCACCACAAATTATCCTTTAACGTGGTGAAAGAAAATAAATTATTAGGGCATTCAAAACTCGTATTAGAGTACGAAACAAAATGACTAATTTGTTTTAATGTAGTAATGGTGCAAATCAGCCTTAGATTATTGCTTTTCTTAACTCGCCATTTGAGCTGAAAACAAGGAAATTATGTACTTACATGCAGCAGCACGCCGACCTTAACACAACCAGGGCCGAGTTTCATAAAACTACCATTTGTATTTTATTCTGACAATTTAAGCTACATAACGTAGCAGAGCCTACTTGTTGATCTGTCGGTTGATAGACTTTGCAATATAAATCTAATTGTCATAGTAAACCATGAGTTATAGTTCTATGAAACAGGCCCCTGCCCTCGTCTTCCATGCACCAAATCCTATTGGAATGCTCACGTTTGCGATAACAATAAGGATGGAATTCGACAGCTAGATGTTAGGAATCCTTCAGGATTTGGTGCGCATAATAAATTTGGTCCCTGAACTCGACTAAGTTACGTAACGGGCGACTTCCTAAAGATGATAGGCAATTAAAAAGCGAATATCTCAGACATAGTTTCCTTACAACATTTTATCGCTAGTGTACTCTCTTTGTTTACCGTGTAGTATTGCTTCAATTAGCATAAAATATGTACATCAGAAAACAAAGCAATTGAAGGGTACATGTAAATGGCAATGATGTATTTAGATCTATAAACTCACGCAAGTGATGCAACTGACTTACTATGCGACCGTCGAGAGTTGCCTTTATCTGTAGACTGAGGGATTTTCAATGACAGCTGTCAGTTGAGTTTCATTAAAAAAAACTAGATGGCGCTGCAAGGGGAAAACATGTCATCATTCGTTTTAAATGTTGTGCATCGTTATTACTCTGTGATAATCTACACATCTCTCCTCTCGCTAATGAAAAAAGCGAGCACCTTGACAGAAACCGCAGAGACGGTACAGTGATGTCATGTCAATTTTGACATATTATGTGATGTCAGCACCATCTATCGGTAACTTGCGGTACTGTATTTTTTTTCAAGACGTTTTGAAAAGCCCTCATTAAAAACACAAAAAGGATAATTCTCGAACTAAAACTTTCGTGAACTCTGTACGCTTTATGTTCCAATTCACTTACTTATAATTCTGTCGAAAGATAACAACTACCTTTATAAAAGTATAATTTGATACAAACTCAGCATCAGAACCCTCCGATGAGAATTTTTTTACAAAAGTTCTCAACTTGTGGTCTTTTTTGTCCAAATGATGACATTAACTATTTTATTGGTTCATCGAATTGCCATTTTATTGCTAAATTTCCCGATACAGGGGCAAAACGTTGATTCAATGAGTGAATACCGTTACTGACACAATCCTTTATCCCATGGGACAACATCAATTCATGGGAAATTTTTCTACATTTGACAGACCCGCTTTTGGCCACCGTATCTTGTCAGCTTAGCATGCACTTCTCGGGAGAGGCTTTTTTTTTTAGACTTATATACGTTTTATTTAAATAATAGGATGTTTTGGTAATAAACGATGTAATTTTGTCGAAAACGTACGACCAGGTTTTGTTCAAAATATTCCTGATAAAATTACAACTATTTTATTAAGTAGGTATGTGTTTACGAAAATTTAAGTTCTTACAATATGTACACTTCAAAGTATTTCATAACACTGTTTTTTTTTTGTTTTCATCAAGCTGCACGCGCCTTAATTTTAATATTTCTGTAAATTTTAACTTTCTTTTCCTGCTATTGTATAACTGTACCTACGGTAACCTATTACACGGTATCCTTTCACAACAATGGCGAATCTTGTTTGGCATCGTAGGATATCGATGGCAAACAAGATTCGCCAGAAGAAGAATTGTACGGTCATGGACAATAATTGTCAGGGTGGGAGGGAATACGTACCAGTGTTAGTGGAAGATCCTAGTAATTATTACTAACCTGACCCATCATTAATAATTAAAGCAAATAATAATACACAATATATTCAAATGCCACTCGAAACTGTCAGTCTGACCAAAACTATACCATCTCCTTCCACAGTCATACTTTAACAAAGGCTTGAATTTGCCATTGCTACAATAGAGAGCTTAACAGGCCATATGCATGGCCTATGGCATGAAACAGAATGCCCACCTAAAGTGGTTGACCGGGTTCAGTTTAGTATTTAGCCCCTGCAGCAAGGATGATGATAACGATGGCCTCGTTTCCGGTGATAGCGACTGTCACTGCTTCGTGGCGTGTGCTGTAAGGCGCGAAACACACAGATGGGACATGGGACGAGGGCCCGGTAATATGTATCGAGTCACAGACCAAGAGCGACCGCAGAGTAAGGTCTGTGGTCTGTGACTCTATACATATTACCGCGCCCTCGCCCCACGTCCCATCTGTGTGTTTCGTGCCCGTTGGCCGCACAGTCGTAGGGCGAGGACGCGGAAAAGACGCGTCGTAAATCCAATTCACTGTCATACGAAATGTACTGAAGGGACGGCACGAAGTCCGCACAGAAGAGACAAGGCAAGGGCACGATTTCTATATAACGCGTCGCGTCTTTTCCGCACCCCCGTCCCTCGTCCCTTCTGTGTGGCCGCTGGCTAAGGTGGCTGGAACATCCGAACTTTGTTTTAGAGATTCGGTCGCATTCAGCGCAGTAGAGGTGTCCGTTTTTGTTTTAAGTATAGGTTTAGGAGGGCTTCGGTCTTGTTTTCCTTGCATGTCGTTTTTCTTCTACAGCTTGAAGGCGGTTCTTTTCAAAGTTCTCAATACCCTCATGCACTAAGGTTTGCCATCCTGCAAGCACGTGCACTTGCAGCAAGGCGGCTGTAGTGTCCAGCCCTATAGCGGGCGCTATTACACCGAGTAAGAGCGAAATAGTGCGGGGTTTTATCGCGTTGTCGCGCTCGATATATACCTACAATCAGTGGTCGTGGCCCCCACGAAGAGAGAAGATTGACTTTTGCTATCCAGGCATATACCTATCCAGTCCATGACCAGAGCCCACTGTTGGGTATAGGCCCCTTCCTTGGCACGCCAAACCTCTCGGTCAGTGCCAATCCTGTCCATTGTCCTCCGATGGCTTTAGTAATGCAGCATTTGCTATGCTATTATCACTCTATCGAAAAACGTCTCTAGGTTCAGATCAAACTAAGCCGTATTACAAAGTGTACAGGTTTTTCATCGTTGTTGGTGCGAATAATTTGTTTTCTTTTTCCATCTGTTTTTAAGTTTGTGCGTAAGGCATGTTACTTACCCCCGGTTTCTCGAATACTAACAATCTGTTAATCTGCTGTTAACAGTTGTCAGTTGGCCAAAGTGCATACAAAAAAAGCATACAGTGTACGAGAAACAGTGGGTTTGTTAATTCAAGCCCTTCTAACCTTCTGAGCGATCTATTTGTGCAACAGGGAGCACAATATGCCAAATGGCGGAGGCTAGACGGGGCCATTCAGTAAACAATTACAGGCATAATAGAGTAAATAGCGTAATCAGCCCACTTCTCCGCTTGGAGCTCGGGTTGCAACAGAGCGCGCGACGAATTGAGGTGTTTTTGTGCTCTATAAACTTGCCACTTAGTTCTTCAACTCTTCTGAAATTGAGTAAATATTTGTATATAGACGAAAAACAGAAAAAAGATGTGAATCTTTGAATGTGACCGTGATTTTATACAAAGGAATTTACATTTCTTGCAAATTCGCCCGACAATAGTTGATTGCTCACTATGGTGTATAATGGGTGGTAAACAATTTCGATTTTATTCATAAAAAGCCTATTCCACTAAAACACTTTCAAAACGGTGTTAAAGCCGGTTTATGAGAGGAGTTCCTGCTATAAACGTACTTTAACTCCATTAAGAGTGTATTAGTCAAATCGAGTTTTTATAAAGCACATATATTAGAAACCTTAGTTACCCTTTGCAAGTATTGCAAAATGAGTAAGACTTGTATCTAAGTACCTTAACATCAACATTATGCAACTGGGTACGCTCTCATAAAGCATTTAATAATTCATCCAGTAAACAGAAACATTTTTCTGTTAGATATAATTTTAACCTTCTCATTTTGTCTTTTCATAAATGTATCAATGTCATTAACTGCACCAAAATTTAGCGAACGCCCGCCGCACACCACTTCAGAATCCCCCGTACACACGTTAACATGATTTCAGCATACAGGGGGCCCACCTTTTGTTAGTGTTATTTGGATGCTAATGTCTTGATTAACCGCCAGTTTGCATGAAATCAGTAGCGCCACTCGTCCGCTGCGAACTTTGGTTACTCGCTTATTGTCTGTCTATTTGTTATTATTGAGAAGGTTGTGGATTCACTTACTATTAGCTGAATTCCGGTTTCACATACTGGATTTTTTGTCGTAAGAGTCCGACCAGGTTTCGCAAAGCTTAATCATGGTGAGTTGAAACTGAGCTCACGTCTGCAGCAATTGAGCTAGTGCTTACGAAATTTTAGTTGAAAGATTCACTTAGGTACTTGTAATTTTGTCGGTGTTGCCAAAATTGCAAGTAAGTGAATCCGAACTTAAAATCGTAATGTGTAGTGCTTACGAATTTATGCGCACCACACTTCTAATAATAAGGCCACCATCTGTACTCTTGAGTTACGAAACGTCTATGTTATTTTTTTACATTAAAATGTTATTTATTTATTAAAAAAAAAAAAAAAAACACGTACACAATTTCGCCAAACTGCGTAGCAGTTTGTTGGTGGAGCGCTCTATCTCTATATATTTTTTACTTATATTATACCTATATTATTCTTATACATAAACAACGTATATTTAAATTCATTCGGCTTCAGTCTATATGCAAACAAACCGTTGACAGAAATCGCGAATATACAAACGCAACACGGTCTATCAAGTTGCTCAATTGCTTACATTAAGAAAAAAGCCGATATAAATATCTATTTTAATTATTGATATAAATACTTAATTATCGTTATCATCCGCGGCCATTTGACGCCCACTGCAGGACAAAGGCCCCATGACTTTCCAAGCTTTCCGGTCTTGTGCCGCCCGCAAATACTTGATACAAATACAATATTGAAAGTTACAAGTAAAAAAAATAGGTGTCCATGTCCAAATCCAGATAACTCCGAACTTAGTCAAAAGACCCCAAACTTAGTCTTTAAAAAAAAATGTAAATTGCATGAAACTACGTAGGTACTCCCGATTCACTTGCTTGTATCCGGACCTAAATTAATAGTCTGCAGTACTTACAGATGTTTTAAATCTATTAATTTTTCCATGTTTTTGATATTCATGTCTGGTTACCATAGCGCAGGGTATCCTACTTTGGGACCACGACGAGGGATTATTCTTATTTATTTTATTTGGATGCGAATTCGACTCCATTACAGGGTGTTTTAAAGAGAAATCATCATCATCATCATCATCCAGCCACAAGAAGTCCACTGCTGGACATAGGCCTCCTCCATGGATTTCCAAAAAGACCGGTTGGAAGCGGCCTGCATCCAGCGTTTTCCTGCCACTTGGATGAGGTCATCTGTCCATCTTGTGGCTGGTTGAAGAATAGCGTCACTCCATTTCCTCCCGTGGATATCGTAGAAGGCGACTAAGGAAATAAATTACCAGGAGACTGGCAGCGGCGTCTTCCTGACATTCCATCCGCATACTGCGATCGCCAACCCGCCTGCCAAGCGTGGCGATTATGGCAAAACCCCTCATGGTTATGAAAACCATGAGGGAGGCCTATGTCCTGCAGTGGGCGTCAAGGGGCTGATGATGATGATTCACTTGGCGGTCTTATCGCTTAGAGAGATCTCTTCCACACAACCAACCGGAAAGGTTGGTGAGCTGTAGACATGTCCTTACTGCTTCGAGTCCATCCGCACTACTTTACTGTGTCTCAACGTAAAAAATTTCAATCTAAAGACAGTGATTTGACACTGGTTTGGCAAAATCAAAATAAATGTTGTTTTTTGTCTTATCTATGAAATTCAACAGATTATCGACCTTGTGACATTGAGTTTGCAACAAAAAGTAAAGATTGATATGCTTCTTAGGACTGTTGACTTACTTACGAACTAGTTCACAAAGATACGCGTAAACATAGAGTTTAAAGGGTAGTACAGCAAGGTACCCGTTTTCCAAATATGAATATTGTAATTCAGTTTAAATAGGAAATTGATTATATCAGGCCAAGTACTTGTTTGCATGAATGGTAATGATTTTGTTAACGAGTCCTCATTCATTTTGTTTGTGAATGCATGCAAATTAGTTTGCGGCAGGAATTTTAGTTTTGAAGTGATGCCGATAAATTATTATAATATGTGAATAAAATTAATTGAGCTTGAAGTTGGTAGGATAATATTGGAGATAAAAAATCAAGATACAGGCTACTGTATAGGTAGATGTTTGTGCTAAAACCGTCTGCTTTTATTCATCTCTGTAGCAAGATACAATGTTTTCAATTTAGACAACAAATTAGTTACGCTTTACTTCAAAATCAACCTCTATAAAAGCCCACTTCATCTTAAAAAGTCAAGTACCTATTCAACGCTTACAAAGTTACCGGTAGCGAAAAACCGTGTCAAAAGTTAAAAGTGCAGCTCAAAGGGGCAAGTTCAAATATAGAATGACGAACTCTTTCAACCCTATTCTGCACCAACCATAGATAATGTGCTACCAAAAAAAAAAGAATGTAATGAAAACGTTGCCTAAATGGCGTTTACAAATTTTTATGTTCCGAATTTAAAACTTTATTATTTAATAAACTGGCAGGCAACACTGTGACTATTCTTGCCAGTCAGTTGTATTTTTTAAACGGGGGGCTGCGTGCGAAGAAAAAATTCATTAGTGGTAATAAAAAGGTCGTCCCATAGAGAATAATCGATGAATTTTAAGAGTGATTCTGCGATTTTTTTACGATCGATGTGTTTTATGGCACGGTTTAAGAGTTAAATAGTTTTGGGGTTCGCCGTTTTTCGTGAGAACGTTACTGTTTGACGAGGCCAGGTGCGGTGGTTGCCGAGTAATTTTTTTCTTTTTTATTTATAACGGCAATAGGACTATAGGCCCACTTAGTTAGCCTTAATTAAAAATACTGGGAAGTAGCCGTAGCCTTACTTCATTATTTTATAATCTGAAAATTTTCCATAAAATATTTTTTCTTTACTTTCCATTTATTTGTAGAGATAAGACCGCCTCTGTACTCTTAGGTTACGAAATATCTGTATATTTTCCTTTTTTTTGATAATTAAGTGTTCACTATCTGTTTATTTTAAATACTGAGCATAGTATAAAGAAAAAAAACTCGAGGAAACTTTAATTTCTGAGGTGGTCACATACCTCAACGCTTGAAATTAATAATCCGCGGTAGGTAGTTAAGCCCATACTCTCTCTCTCTCTCTCTCTCTGAGAGAAGGGCTGTGCCCTGCAGTATTACGTATTGGCTATATAAAAAAACCGGCCAAGTGCAAGTCGGGCTCGAGCACGAAGCGTTCCGTACTTGTCTATACAACATTAGACACAAAGATCGAGAAAAAACGGCAGTAAATAACGTTGTATGGGAGTATTAAATATTTATTTTATTCTGTTTTTATTAGTATTTTTGTGTTATAGCGGCAACAGAAATACATCATCTGTGAAAATTTCAACTGCCTTGCTATCACGGTTCATGAGATATCTACAGTCTAGTGACAGACAGCCAGACAGACAGCCGGACAGTGAAGTCTTAGTAATAGGGTCCCGTATGGCATCCTTCAGGTGCGGAACCCTAAAGAGCATCGAATTAGCTGACTTCAACTTATTGATGCCAGTTTATATATAAAAAAACATAATTTGATTACAACAACACACAGACATTCACTAACGAAAAAAATGAGATTTTAACTATCGTTATTACGTATTCATTAATTAATGACCACTATTTATGGAAATTTAAATGTCCCTAACTACATGTTATGGGATACCGGATTCGTTGTAGCCTATTATTACTTAGTTAAGCTGATGATGGAACATGAGTGCTATTTAAGAATCTGTAGGCAACATATTGTTAATTTCTGTAAGCGATGGTAAAGTTACTTATTAGTCGTGCCCTTCACTTTGTTTGCATGACATTCGGAAATAATAACAATAATAACTTCCACACAATCATTTGCCCTGGTCCCAAACTAGGATACCCTGTGATATTGCAACCAGGCAAGGATATCACAGGCATGGAAATACACCCAGACTGAGGTCATTTGCGTAAATGTAGATAATGATTCGGATGTAATAGTAATAATAACTTACACACAAAACTATCACTGGTCCTGGTCCCAAACTAGGATACCTTGTGCTATGGTAACCAGGCTTGAGTTTATAACTTCGGCCTCTGTATGTACCTATTGAGATGATTCAGACAGAGTCCAGCGGCACCTTCACTCACTTCCTTCGGGTGAAGGGACCACTCGGACGCTGCAATGCCTGGAACATGGTTCTTTAGATGGAGTAGGCTTGCCCGACATCTATACCATCCAGTCGGCCCAGCCCACAGGAAACACAACTCAATACGTGATACTCCATATCACAAACATAGAAATACACCCAGACCGAGGTCATTCGTGTAATTAATATAGACAATGATAGACAATGATTCGGATGTAATAACTATAATAACTTGCACTCAACACAATCACTTGTCCTGGTCCCAAACTAGGATACCCTGTGATATGGCAACCAGGCAAGCATATCACAAGCATGGAAATACATCCAGACTGAGGTCATTTGTACAAATGTAGACATTGTGTAAAATGGTCTATAGCATAACAAAGGTTGTATAACAAAGGGACTGGAAAACTACCTATTTAATTTTAAATTTGAAGGGTCCAATTGCATCCGTTTACATATTAGGTAAAGTATTAAATTATAATTATGATTGAATAACTATTTGCCTCCCTCTCACACAATATAGACGGCATTATTGTAAGAGCGAGAAAGAAATAGTCAAATTGTCATTAGTATAACGACAGTTGCATGGACACCGAAATTTCATTAAAAACTACTCTTTAACTCACCGCTTTTTGTTGTATATTTATAATGGGTAAAATACATACTTATATAAACTGGTGGTGGCCCAGTGGGCAGAACAATGGACTTGGAAGAGAGAGACCCAGGTTGGATTCCCAGTGCGGGCATGTAAGTACGTATGACTTCGTTTATATTCAAAGTTACGTACATCTGCGAATTTGTAGTAGCAATACCACACCCTAACTCCGAAGGAAAACATCGTGAGGAAATCCGCGGCTTGGTTGGCTGCGCACGTATTGACTTGTGTTTCCTGTGGGCTGGGCCGACTGGATGGTATAGATGTCGGGCAAGCCTACTCCATCTAAAGAACCATGTTCCAGGCATTGCAGCGTCCATCTAAAGTGAGTGAAGGTGCCGCTGGACTCTGTATGAATCATCTCAATAGGTAGATAGAGAGGCCGAAGTTATAAACTCAAGCCTGTATTCCGGAGGAGGAGGCAGAGACCAGGGTTTGCCACTTGTCACTATCCTGACCAACTTTTTCCAGGGATAATATTTCCTCTTAACTTCTTGCTAACAAATTGAATGTCATGTCGTAGTCCTTAAGTAAGCCAAATTTAATCCAAATCCATTTTGACATATCAGCGTGTTTGCGTTACAAACATCCAAACACAAAAACACACTAAACGGACCTGGATACAAGCCACTAGTATTAACACTACCAAGTATTAAGCTCGCCTTTGTATAAAATTGTTTTTTTAATGCAATAAGGAATTTTTCAATTCGATTCAGTTCGAGCCAGATATGGTTCTAGGAGGTCCCAATCCACTTAACCTGTGCCTAAATTATGCGGACTTACCGAAACAATTGAAATAAAAAAAACCGGACAAGTGCTAGTCGGACTTGTCCACCAAGGGGTCCGCACAATTTTTTAAGTAGGTACTTAAACATTAAAAACAGTCCAGGAATCGAGTCTCGCCGTTTTTCCCGAGCTTTTCCAGAACTTCAAAGACTATTTTTTACGGTTTAGTACAAAGGTACAGTTTATAGATTTTTCCCTGTACTTGAAGTATAGCACGATATTACTTGTCACATTTCATAGTTCTGGGTCAACGAAAAGTACCTCATAAATTTTGATTTTTTTTATTTTTTTTCCGTTAATTTGAAGGTTTTATTTTGTCACAGCTTAAAGGGACTGTAGACCTGAGTATATGATTTTAATTTCAACTCGTTCCCAAGATAAAGAGTCTTGCCAGACAGACGGACGGAAGGTCGGACGGACGGACAACAAAGTGATCCGTTCCGAAGGGTTCCGTTTTTTACTTTCGGGGTTCGGAACCCTAAAAATAAATAATTTTTCCATAATGAACTTTTTATATACCTGAGTGTCTGAGGTTTTCTCACACCTCAGCGCTTGAAATTGCCAGTCCAGGGTGGGCACGCGTGGTAAAAAAATTAGTGGGGTGGAATGCCTCTTCTGCCGTCTCCCATTACCAATTAAATCCAACGACTTTTAAATTATTTTCTAAGAAACATCTTTCAACTACGATATCGCAACGTAATGCGAAAAAAAACTCTCGCAGGCAAGTCTCACAGGACGTTTAGAGATGCTCGTTTTATTATTTTATTTTCAAAATAACAGAAATTAAATAGGGTCCTCACTTTAATCACGACGGTACTCGGCGTGGGTAGATAATTGTTATCTGTTAAGGCGCAGTCCCTTATATGTTACTCCCCACTTAGCCTCATAGTTGGGGCATTATATGTAGGTATTTGAACACCTCAAAGAGTAGGGTTTCCCCACGATGTTTTCCTTCACAGTTAGGGAGTGGTTTTGCAAATATGTAGGAGCCTACATATTCACAAATGTATATACGTATAAGTTAGAAAACAAAGTCGTTGGTACATGCCGGGATTCGAGCATACGACCTCCAGAACGAGACCACTGATCTGCTCTCCGCGGTCACTTACATATAATGAGGTACAATGCCCGACAGATAACTTGAACAAAAATCAGCGCAGTCGGGACGATTAGAGTAGATATGAACTCTTTCTTGAACACACCAGAAAAATACATAAAAAGTCTTACCTACATATGTAATTTTTGACGTTTACAATTGGCGGTCTTATCGCTCAAAGCTTTCAGACAACCTTGGAATGGATACGACAAAAATATGAAGAAAGTAGGTAGGTAGGTGTACATGAAATATACATGAGATGAGTTTTTGTGGACGAGTATGCGGTGGATACGTAAGAGATTTTGTTTTTCCATTATTTGACTAAACTTAGTTTGAAGAATTTTAAGTCACATACCGCGTTCCCCGCCAATGAGACCCGAAATAGGTCCATGGGAAGTCAAAGTAATTTGTTTAATTTATTTGTCGTACATTATGCTTAAATATCACTTAAGTCGCCATTTACATTGAATTTTATGTGAAGAATTTTAGTTTAATGTTACTTAAGCTACATTTAAGTAAGTTACACAAGTCGGCCTTAGTCTAGCTAGTGTAGCTAGCTGATGAGCGCTTGCCATGACACCTTAGGAATAGTTACATTCCCTTTTATAAAAGATGCGCGGCCACAGGATATATGTAAATAGATAAATACCTTCCCTCTAGTTCTATGTTTGCCTTTAGATCTACTAAGCGATAAATATATTCTTGTCGTATACGCCTTAACAAAAAACTGCGGCACTTTCAATTTGCCTCTTCGTTGCGAATACTCCTTTGTATCCGACGTGTAATGACAGAAAATTGTTGCAAAATCCCCGTCTTTGTACGGGTCGTATGAAATGAACTATTTCAATGCGCGCCGCTTCGATTAAAAAATCCAAAGGCGGACATAAAGTTGGAGGTTTTATTTCCAGGCAATGGATTCTGTTATGGATGGGCGATAATCAAGACTTAAGTTCTGTTTTCAATATGAATTAGATGTATTTTTTAAACTGACATGGTGATATGCGAAGACAAGACCCCCTGCAAAGTTGATGCATTTGCGTCAAATGGTACATGCCGAGGCTCGAACCCACGTCCGAGGCACGAACCCTCTGGAAAGCGAGGCGAGCACTCTACCAACCCCGCTACCACAGCTAGTACTCTCATAAGTAGCTATACATACTCTCAGTTCAAAATCATACGAATCTCGTTTTCATTCCTTCATCATCTTCACCAGCCATTTAACGCCCACTGCAGAAAATTGGCCTCCTTCATGGTTTTTATAACCATAAGGGGTTTTTCCATAATCGCCACTCCTTCATTCCTTATCAAACCAAAATGTATGAAAATTTTCAGCACAGAAAGAACGGAGTATTGAAAAGGGAATCAATAAAGACAGAAGAGTATTTGCCCAACAGAATCTTCCGGAAATCCCGCTGCTGGAAGATCCGCTTATTCCAACCCGATATATTATGTACACCCACTCTCATCTTCCTTCAGTCCGGTCCATCCTATGGTTGTCTGGAAGACATCGCTTTTAGACATAAGACCGCTGATTGTATAGTACTAAGAACTAGATATTAAGTACCTTATCTCTGTTAATTACTGGTGTGCAATAGTGTTAGCTCACGTATTCACCGCTAGACATAGGCCTATTTGATTCAGTCCATCAGTCAGGCAGGCGTTCCACGCTGCAGTGGATTCACTTATACTTTTACATCTTTAATTTTAAGAACTTCAGTGTCAGACACATAAAATCACAAAGACAATGTGCTCGCAAGATTGCGGTAATAATCTTTAACCACCGACAAGTATCCTGAAAATACATTGGCGCGAGACCGTCATAAATGCTGAGCTCTTTAGAGACACCGTGCACCACCGTTCTCATTTACGTTCTCTAATTTGGCACTAGCTAAGTCATATCCTACAATGACCTTACACATCATATCAAAGTGATCTTTGAATAGAATCAAACCTTAGACTCTCCCTGCCCTCATTTGTCTCCTATCTCCACTTTGCCTCATTTTGGACTTGAGGGGCTCCAGGGCGTAACACTAGCGGCACCTAGGAAAAAAATCATATCCCTTATTACAGATTGAATTTGCTAAAAGTGTCTGTACAATCTCTCAATCATATTAATAGTGATTTTTAGGACCCATGGACGTGAACTTAGGGCAAACAACCTAGGACTAGATAGCATCAAATAAATGCGATCTAGTCCCAGTCCGTGATCCTAGGCTCTTTGTTGTAGGTCCTAAAAATCACTGTTAACATGATTGAGAGTTTGTACAGACGCTTTTTGAAAATACGATCTGTTAAAGAAGATATGACTTTTTCATTGTTTTTTTCAAAACTATAATACCAGTACCTTTAGATTACACAAATCGACGTTTGATCGTGCCTTGAAATGGAAATAAAGTTATCAAAAAGAAATTATACCCTTGTGAATGGTATCTATGAAAAGTCTTATGAGGCTCTAATTTTCGAACTAAAACTTTTGTAAGTACTACACATTATTAACTTAATTCTAGATTCACTTACTTGCTTTTTCGTCGGAAGAGTCCGACCAGTTTTCGTTCTCATTCGTGGAGCTTAATCATGGTGAGTAGAGACGGAGCTCCCGTTGTCGGTTGCTCATCTCTAACTGCGAATTAGAGAGAAACCTGGCCGGACTCTTCCGACAAAAATCCAGTAAGTAAATCCGGAATTAAGTTAATAAGGCTTTCGTTCCTTTTTTATTATCTTATTCTCAGTGTTAGTACGGGCGAACCTCGATTTGTGTACTCTAAACGTATTGCTAAAGTTTTATTGCGATAAGGCATGTCGTTTATAACCAAAACCAAACAACGTTTGTATGGAAATGGCTCCTTGAGGGCCGCTTTAAATTTGGCGATCTTGTTTCGCCTTTTCGGCTCTACTATTCAGACGATTTGAAAAAAAAGCCGTTTTATACACCAATTCCAGCAAGAACCCGGTCAAAATCCTCTTAGGGCGCTTATACACGGGCGGCACGTTGCGAACGGCAGTGTTAACTGCAGCCGTTGACACTCTTCGACGGCAGCCGTTAACGTGTCGACGGCAGTCGCCGACATGTCAGCGTCGAATATTAGCGGCGCCAGCTGCCGTCGACCGGTGTCGACGGCTGCAGTTTGCTTGGCACTGTCGCATCGTGCCGCCCGTGTATTAGCGCCCTTAGGCTCCGGTGATATGTTTGACAGTCCGGAATAGGTTCGGGAATCGGCAGGCTGCATTTCCACGGCAAACAGCACTCGATGCACGCCGCTTGCTGAGCTGCGGCACAAATATCGGGGTAAACAAACGGTTTGGAGCTGGCTTAATGTACAGTCGAACTAAAAACTGTGTATTTTAAGTCGAGGTGTGTTTAGAATATTCAAACCTGTCGAAATCCCTGACAACTACATCCACATAAGGCATACATTACATATAAACTCACGCCTGAATCCCGGAGGGGTAGGCAGAGATCAGGATTTACCACTTCTCACTATCCTAGCAGACCTCTTTCACTTCATCAATATAAATTTAAAAAAAATAGACAATATATAAAAAAACTAAGGAAATACACTACCAGGAGATGGGCAGCAGCTTCTTCCTGAGATTCCAACCGCATACTGCGATCGCCAACCAACCTGCCAAGCGTGGCGAGTATGGCGAAACCCTTTATGGTTAGGAAAACCACGAGGGAGGCCTATGTCCTGCAGTGGGCGTCGAGTGGCTGATGATGAGACAATAAAATATGTTATGTTGGTCCCAATAAACGCATTTTTACTTAACTTTACTTACTTCATTCTGGTTCCGACCTTTTGACGATTCTATGAATCATCCGACACCGGGCAGTTGGTCTTCTGAAGGCCAATTACAAATCTTCACTCCTAATGTTAAATTTACACAGTTAAAAGAAAATATACAATGCAGTATCTTAATTCTGTTACTAAATTAAAGTACAATATTTAATCGTTGATGAATTATATTGACCACTATTACTAGACTGATCCTATGAAGTTATGTAGTCAACTATCCCACTGCGCGTAGAACGCTTACCTATAAAGGATGGTCAATTGATATTCTCCTGTTAGTATAACCCTACCTGTTCGCAAACACTCGAGTAATACCTATATATCCTAAGTTCGTAGGCCTTCTGAAAGCCGTCAGGTAGGAGATAAGCGCTGTTTGTAGCAAATAGAGAATTAACCGTCTAGTGTTTAATGTACAGATTTAGCGTGCATTGCAGTTTAGTCATAGTGGAATAGACTGACCCCCTGTTTCTCGCACAATCTGTTAATAATAATAATAATAATTTCCACATAACACAATCACTTGTCCTGGTCCCAAACTAGGATACCCTGTGCTATGGTGACGAGGCAAGGACACCACAAACCGAAAAACACTCAGACTGAGGCCATTTGTACAAATATACGGCGGCCCCCAGCGGAAATCAAACCCACGACCTCTGGCATGGTAATCAGACGTGATACTGCTAGACCAACGAGGCAGTCAGTTATAAGGTTGATAGTGTACGAGAAACCGGGGGTAAGTGCTAATTCCCCAATTTCAGCTAAACCGGTTTTAAATCGCTTTATGTGATTTTTGGTGCCGTACTTCCTATTTTTATTTTCTTATCGAAAAATTGGTTTAATTCGCAGACGTTGGATACTCGTAAGGTCATCTGCGGCCTATTTCATAAAACTACCATTCACGATTTATACGACAATTCGATGTATATTGCAAAGTCGATTGACCCACAGATTAACAAGTAGACTCGGCTACACAAGGTACGTGTAACTGTCGTAAAAATCTTTGAATTGTAGTCTTATGAAACGCGGCCGTAATAGGTACAATCAAACAAATAAATATACACAGATCCACACAAAAGTTCACGTCTTTTTGCCGGAGCTCTCCTGAGCGTCTTTTATTTTATGAACATTCGCAAACATCAGATAATCAATTCATAAATAAATTGGCAAGAACCAGACGTCATAATGAGGTATAAACACGCTGAAATCTGGGTAGTTTGAAAGCCGTAGATATGTAATTAATAATTAAAAATGCCATCAATTTAGACTATTTCTTTTAAGTATATCATCATCATCAGCCACTCGACGCCCACTGCAGGACATAGGCCTCCTTCATAATTTTCATAACCATGAAGGGTTTTGCCACATTCGCCACGCTTGTCAGGCGGGTTGGCGATCGCAGTAAGCGGTTGGAATCTCAGGAAGACGCTGCTGCCCGTCTCCTGGTAATTAATTTCCTTAGTCGCCTTTTACGACATCCACAGAAGGAAATGGAGTGACGCTACTCTTAATCCGGCGCCACACGGACAAGTATATACGTGAAACAAAAAAAAAATAGTTGAGGAATTTTGTTTAAAAAAATTCGCGAGCAATTAGGTCTATCAGAACAATGACCCGTACAACCGCGGCACATATACGCACCGCTCTGGGTTTCTCCTAATGGTTCTCATAGATTCGAGATTGTGCCGAAATAGAGATATTTTTAAAGTGCCTTTTAAAAAAAAAGCAAACTAACGTATTCGATAGCGGTGTTTAAGGCACGTTCATTTTGCTACGGCTTTCAAACCATACAAAATTCATGGTGTATTCATATCTATCTCTGTCTCACTCTCTCTGTATCACGATGATAAATACTGTCCGAGCATTATTTGCAATGACTTGTACATCGCCACCCCCGAAGCCCTTGGCTTATAAATCACCCGTAATACGATTTTGCTGGACCATATATTATCGATTTTAGGGTTCCGTACCTGAAGGGTGCCAAACGGAGCCCTATTACACTGCCTCCGCTGTCTGCCTGTCCGTCTGACTTTTAAAGGGCTCTATCTTTGGAACCGTACAAGGTAGTCAGTTGAAATTTTCACAGAACATATGTTATTATGACAGATTACCTAACATATAATAAAATTAAAAAATTAAATAAGAGGGGTCTCCATACAACAAAAGCCTGTTTTGCCGTTTTTTTCTGTATGCTCTGTCATAAGAACGGATTCTTATTTTAATATTCTAACGACAATAAAAACGGCCTAAATATTTTACTAATTGCACTGTCAATTTAACTGAATAGTAGTTCTACCACCGGACGAAGATGGCGTTATTTGGAATTCAAAAACAAACTAATAGATAATTTTATTAATCCTATGAAAAGAAAAGTGAGGTGGCACGGAACCCTCGGCGCACGAGTCCTACTCGCACTTGGCCGGTTTTTTTTTTTCATCACTATTTGGTCACCCATTTTGTAGCATAGTATAGTATTTTCTTCTTTCATAAATACTGATACCAAAAACAATAGTAGGTAGTAGTAGGTGTAGTGACCATAATTGAGAAAGTAATGTTGTGTTGTTTTGGACATACGGGGATGATGCAGAAAGAAAAAAATACGAAAGAAATATATCGAGCGAATGTGGTGGAAGAGCCGAAAAGGGACGTCCACGGCGGGCGTACTTCGACCAAATAGGGTGTTTATTAGAAGGCTAAGTCAAAAAGTTTCCGAAGTTTCCGGTTTTTCAGGATCGATCGTCATCATCATCATCATCAAAAGCCATTTGACGCTCACTGCAGGACATAAGCCTCCCTCGTGGTTTTCCAAGCTTCCCGGTCTTGTGCCGCCCGCATCCAGTGACTGCCCGCCACCGCAACCGTCGTTCGTCTAGGGTCGATCGTGGCAAGTGGCAATCCTTGTTCACTGCCCACCCATCCGTGATACAGGCGTATAAGCAGCCTACATACGTCCCACTGTAGGGCACCGGTCTTCTCTCAGAGAGAGAGAGAGAGAGAGAGAGTATGGGCTAATCACCACGCGTGCCGTCCACGGATTGGCGATTTCTAGCGCTCAGGTATGTGAATAGCTCAGACACTCAGATTTCCTAACAATATTTTCCTTCGCAGTTAGCGAGTGGTATTGCTACTATAATTTCACAAATGAACATAACTTAGAAAACAAAATCCACGCCCACACTGGGAATCGAACCTGGGTCTCTCGCTTCCGAGTCCAATGTTCTATCCACTAGGATACCACCGCTTTTTTAGGCTACCACGGCTTTTTTTCAAACAGGCGTGAGTTTATGTAATGTATTGTATTTTAATTTTTACGTATAATTAATATAGTATATACTTTATTGCACACGAAACATTAAACTGGACATTACATAAGAAATAGCATGTACAAAGGCGAGCTTATCTCTGCAAGAGATATCTTCCATCAAACCTTGGCTCTAAAACGGGTCTTACTTACAATCTAGTACTTACGTTAGTACCTTTCTATGCGTCTCTAAACTGCTCAGTTACATTATGAGCGACCTAAAATGTAGAGTTGATTAGATTACTTTAGAACACTTTATTGTGCACACCAGGAAACAAAATACATTAAAAGGCTTACATGTCTAAGTTGATCAGATATTGACAGTTGCAGTTAATAAAGTTCGAACTATAATCTAAGATAAAATCGATTTAGGTTTGGCTAAAAATAAAATAGACATTTCTAAGCCCAATTTATTCAAAACATATTTAGGCATTATATCTAAGACAAGCGAAAGCTTGTTCAATTGCAGAATTCTGAAGTCATCGCGACCACTACTAGACCAGCCATTATACATTTGGAAATGAATGCCAAAAAATACAAAAACGAAACCTTACGTCTGAACACACTCTACAAGTTGATACTAGATATTTTTTCTATATTTTCACGAGAAAAAAGATAATAGAAAAAAACAAATTTCAATAAATCGATCGATATCTCAATAACCATGAACGATTGATGAAAAATGTAAAGGACCTTAATTTTGTAGATCGTAAAAAAGCAACAAAAAAGTATTTTATCAAAATGTTCGTATCTCAACGGAGAACCGAGTAATTGTGAAAAAACTGACTTTTACCCTTTTTTTTCAAGATGGCAGAAAATGTATATAGGAAATCTCGGTCGACAATTTGAAATTTGCTCTATACCATTAATGGCCCAAATATAATCCCCCTTGCAGACAAAAACAATAATAGATCATACACTCAATACAATAAGCCGTAGATTGAAAGCCTTTCTGTTTACCGAGCCTGAGGCTAGTTGGTGCATTAGTTGAGTCAACATAGTACGAGGTTCGAGTCCGTGTCTAATCTCCAGCCTTGTACAGTAATCGGTAGCTTACGTTCTAATTTTAGTTGCAAAGTCACCCTTAACGTAAGTAATTAGAGTACTCGTGTGTAAATGGTGATCTGCCGTCGACAGTATTTATACAATTATGTTTAACAACTTGCGATGCTCACACATGGTTTATATTTGACGGAGTGACATAATCGAATACCATTCTAACTGCAAAGTTAGACATATCGGTCAATGGAAGACCTCTTAAGGCAGGTTTCTTGAAAAAATAGCTTGAGCTTAGCTGATTTCTGAATTCAACATTTCATAAAACATAATATACTACAGCATCGTTCTGTGTCATTACGTTTTTAAGAAATCGGAAGAGTCAGACTGAAAGTGAAAGTGAATTACATTTATTGCCAAAAACAGACTTTATACATAAAGACTGACACTTGTTTAATTACTTAACTAAAATTATCAGAAATCAATAATTTATTTCAACGTAAAGAATTGACATTCTGTTTGTTGAATGTCAATGTACGTACTGTGGTAGCCACTGCCTTCGGGCCTTATGTAGTGGAGAAAAAGGCAGCGGGGAAAAAAAAAACTCCGCTCAATTCAGAAACCGGCGGTTAACCTCGTACACCGCGTGCATTCTACATATTTAGTTGCATTACAGGCGATTTTGCAACAAAAATGTAAAGATTGACCAGCTGTCGGCTGTACAAACAGCAGTAGCTACCTCGCAATAGGCAGATGTTATCAACTGCACCGTAATTTGTTAATACCGTTGACAGAAAATAAACCTTTACATGCGTTCAATTCAGTCATTTACGTTTATGGCTAATTTGAAGCAAAAATGTAAAGGTTGACTTGCTGTCGACTACATCGAGCAGAATTCCTCAGCTCATTGATTTGAGTTCCTTTAATTTAACTTAGTTGGTTGAACATGCAAACAAAATACCTGTTAAAATGCTGTAACATTGAATAATTACATCAAATTAGAGCAAATGTTATCTACAGATCAAAAGTATGATAAACTCAATAGGTAGGGGAGAAGTGACCAACTCAGACTACAATGATTCATGCTTCGTAATTAGCATCGTAATTTTATGCTTAAACCTTATGCCATAATTTTCACCACAATTGAGGTTATATAATTACCTACATTTGTTTAAAAAACTAAGCAGTGACATCAGAAATAATATGAATTTATTCACACGAATTTATCTGCCTACCCCTCCGGCATACATGCGAAGACTTAAACTGCCTCTGAGGAGTCCATTGGAGGAATTGTGTTTTCATAAATGGGACGGTTAGCGTTTAGTATCTTTTTATTTTTATATTGTTTTAGGTTTCATGTGTTAATTTCACCCAAATGTATAAATGTGTGTTTTGGTGCGTAAATAAAACATTATCTTAAAGTAATTGATGTTTGAATTGTTTAGTTTGCATTTTTTAAATAATGTTATTGGATTTATCTCCTTGATTTTAAATATATTATGAAAAAAAGAAACAAAAGCGTACTTAAAAAAATAATGTGCAGAATAATCAAAAGTAATTTCTAAAACTATAATCTACTTATTGACCTCAATAAAAACAGGCCATACTTGCAACTGAAATTAATCTTTGCAAAGCTAAAATCTCTAGCATTATCCTTCTAAATAACCACTCATTAAGTCAGCTCCTATTTTACGGTCACATGGTGGACGTGGAAGAATATAACACAGAAGCTGCGCTTTGCAAACTCTGCTATTAACTAGAGTTAGTTTCAACGCTGAGTTTTTTATATTAGTAAGCTAGGTAGTTACATTAATTATATTAGCTTACATTACTTCACAAAAATAGTTTATATTAAGTAGATTCAGCGCGACACGTAACAAAAATATAATATTAATCATGTCTCTTTATAAAAACGACCAGATGTTTGGGCAAAACAAAATTATATACGAATAACGCAATTAGTCAATGCCTGTATACCGTAAAAGTATTCGCTTAAAGCTTATAGCAGTTCCATACTTTCATAGTTATCTTATACCTAGCATAGACCACTAGTAACCAAGCAAGAAAAAAAAAATCCTTGCCAAGTCCAGCAGCGAAGTAAGTCGAATCTAATACAAAACCTAAACATATTTATTCAGTACAGTCATGTATGTTATACAAAAACTAACCAAATAAGTATTAAACTTGTATTTGGTGCGCTCCGCTCTTTCATCAGGCGTCAAGACACATTACCAGTTGAAATATAGAAATCATAAAAATACAAATTATTTATTGCAGAATACGGAGAATAAAATACAATTATCATTAAGCCTTGCACTAGGAAATCCTGTATCGCAGGCGCTCGACTACATTTAGGTTATATAAAAGTTTCAAAGAGTCTCTATTGCTACTGACAAAAAAGAAAAATTGTAGGTATTAACGGAAATAATAGTAATTTTAAATTTGTGTTACTAAGCATGCAAATTAGTAACACGAAAAACTTTAAAAAATAATACAAAAACTTAGCGCTAGGTGTTTGTGTGTGTGTCATAATCTTATAGTGAAATAATATTTTTGAAGTAGCCACAACTGTGGGCAAAATCCTTCCCTTTAGATTTCCACTCCTCCTTGTCTTTGGCCAAATCCCTACCCTATCCGGGTAAGGTACTAAATAATAAAATTGCAATGGATTCAACGAATCCATAATTTCTCTGCAATTCTGTCTATGGAAACAAACAAACCAATTCCTCTATACATTTCCTGTGACAGTGTGGATCCCTCGAATAAAACACAAAGCGACTGCAAAGCCACCCCCGGAGTTTAGTCAAACGGAGCCCGGCCATTGAACACCTGCAGGTTCCCAAACAACTTGCACAATGTGTGCGCCTCGCCACTTGGTTTATTGAGCGATCGACAGATTGCGGTGCAGTTTTGATACCAATATCTAGTAACGATAATAAATTATTTTATTTTAGCCAAAGCCATATTAATCTGTAGAATTCTAAGGGACCCGATCGGGCCACCTTAACAATGGTTTTTAATTGTTCTTTTCAAGGTCTAACAGGTTAAATGACATAGCAAATAAATTAAATTTTATTACAGAAATGAAGTTTATTAAATCATTGAATTAAATTAATCAAAATAATAATAATGTATCTAACGTATCTTGCCCATAAATTACATATTTTTTAGTTTAAAAAAAATTAAAGCGGCTAAGCGCCGGAAAATAAGCAAGATTGTATTGCCCTAAATTTCCAGAAAAGAGAAATTTTATAAATTCTAATATTGATACTAGACTTTAAAGAAGAAGAAATCTCATGAAGATATTTTTGGTAATTACCTACATATTTTTTATGTAGCCTTGATGGTGTCCCACAGCTGGGCAAAGGCCTCCCTTTTAGCAAACTAAAAATAATTAAAATGAAAATATTTAATAGATAGAAAATAAAAAATGTTATCACGAATTGTTTTTTTTTTTCATTTTTAACGACCTTTGCTTAACCACTACCCATTTACCTTCGTAATTTCTTAAAATCTTTCTCCTAAATAAGATACACAAGAAGAAGAAGAAGAAAGACATTTATTATACCAACAAGATACATCACAGAAGCAAAATAAGCAGATAAGTAACATAATATGCACAACAACAGAAAGAAAACTAAATACACAACAGACAAAACGAATAAATAAAACAGGACCATAGATGTAGCATGTGGTGTATATATCTATCATTAGGATCTCCATGATTCTCAAACCGCACCTGAAACTATTGAACGCACTGCCTTCACCCTCAGCAGTAATCATAATGAAGAATTATTGTCTTTAACGTCATGGAGCGTCGAGTGTTATGTTTGAAGTATTTCCCTTTACGCTAAGTCTCTCGGTTTCTCGATCAAACACGTTCTACACTTGTCAAAGTTTTTGTGGGCGTGTTTTTTCTATAGTTTTAAAATTGCGCCCCCTTTGTCAGTCTTAGACCCTTTTGGTTCGTGACAATTAAAGTGTGACGAGTCTTCCTTTAGTTTTTAACTCGCATGTGGAATAACAGAGCAGTTTGTTTTTGGGGCTATGGACGTGCCAACTTTGAATTATCACTAAAGATTTCATCCAATGGTAAAATAAATAAATAATGCAGCCTTTTTACGACCCACTGTATGTTACAGGCTTTCTTTCAAAGAGAGAGAGTATGGATTTAATCACCACGTGTGCCCACCGCGGATCGGCAATTTCAAGCGCTGAGGCATGTGAATTGAATGAATGAATGAATGAACGAATGAATGAACGAATTAATGAATGAATTGGCATGCAAAAATGCTTAATCACCATGCCGCGTGGTAATTAAGCTCGTAATCTCTCTCTGAGAGAAGGCCTGTGCCCTGTAAGCTGCCCTGGGACGATAAGGCTACAAAAAAATAAATTAACAAACCTGATAGCCAAAATCAGATAAGTATCAAAGCAAAAAATAAGTAAATTATGAAATATATTGTGAAGTCAAGCCAAAAAACGCATTACCGTCACGAGATCCGAACTACTGAACCGTCACTCCTCAAATACACGATAAAGCACTCAGAAAACTGTACAATCATCGAGTGCAGTAGTTAGGTAGAGAAATCGCGTCATATGTGCCAGACAGATGCCCCCGCCCACCGGTCAAATTTGATTTACGCTCAAATTACATGTCATAACCTCCTACTGTCTGTTTCGACCCAACTTCCCCTTTCTTTGACGTCACAGCACAAAACACACCAAAGCCAATGATTTTTAAACTGTACTCGCAACACTGTTTGAGTTCGTGTGTTTTCTACGCTGTGACTTTGAAATTGTGACAGGCTAAGTTTGTGGGCGCCATAAAATCGCCCTCAAATCAGTCGAGTGTACCTTTGTTTCATGTTTGGCATCGATAATGCATTAATTTAAATATTCGCGGTGTCATATGTCAAATGGTTTGTAATTTTCTCTCTTTGCCTGTTGTTAATGTGATTTTCTACACTCGACCAGACAGGGGCGTGAGTTAAAACGTATGTCCCTTTGTCTAGGTGTTATTTAGTAAATTATTAAATACCTACTGTTGGAGTGTCGAACATTTTGTGAAGCAATTTTGCTGACACTCTTCCAAGAATTATGCTTAACAGAGAAATTAGTACTACTTAAACAGTGAAATATACTACTTTACAACACGCCCGCTTACTACATGACTGGCATTATGCTAATTGCAATCCTACATGCTAACTGTAGCATTGAATTGCAAGAAAGCTATAATTTAGCAAGAGAGAGAGAGAGAGAGAATTTTTCTTCAAGTAGACCCCGAAGGTACCTTATCAAAAATATTGAATACCTTTAAGTGATAGGCCGCTCTGGGGGCTATCTTAAGCAAAGAATCTTACGTGCAGTACAGCAAGGTAACGCTGCCAGCGTAGTGGGAACCTTTGCGTCGGGTGTGTCTAGGAGTGGCTTAATTTCTTAGTGTATTTCGTATTAATTTTGTAATTTTTTTATGTTTGACGAAGATTTTTGCCAGTAATTTTTTAATCTTATATAAATAAAAAAAAAATGATTTTAACTATTGACATCGGCAGTCATCCGTGTGGCGGGATTAAGAAAAGCGTTACTCTGCGTCCATCCGTGGATGTCGTAGAAGGCGGCTAAGGAAATCAATTACTAGGAGACGGGCAGCAGCGTCTTCCTGAGATTCCGCATAATGCGATCCCGAAACCCCTCGTGGTTATGAAAACCATGAAGGAGGTGTCCTGCTGTGGGCGTCAAATGGCTGATGATGATGATGATGATGATGATCGGTAGTCACTGCAATAAAAACCAATCACCCAAGATACTGTACCGGAATCCGTAAAAAATTAAACAAACCCTAAACATGTCAATAGTGCGTGACTCCACCAGAAACTATCTAAACACCCTCTCCAGACAAAACAATGCCCTCGCCACCCCCTCTAAATATTACTCAACGTCATTCCAAATTTGACTGCACCGACACAGGTGAGGCCATTACAGATAACTTACGGTAATTTGCAATGAGCTGCCATAACGCCATCTGTTGCATAATACGGAACGTCGATTACAATCTTTCATTCATTCATTCGTTCACTGGTTTTGTTTATTCGATAATTTAGTCACTTTCGGGTTAATATGATAAGTGACTTGCTTTGATTTTGGGTGTAACAATATTTTATTGTGATTTTGAGTTAAACATATTTTTTTATTAACGGAGTGTCGATTTGTAGATTATAATAATGAAGACTTGTAATTATCAGCTATATTATGTTGTCGCATCGAAGTGGCATGAAAATAAATTACAAGGCATTCGATTCCAGTCATGAAGATAATAACACTAATAAGTGACTGTACCGTTTTTGTCCACTTCCCCCTTATCTAGCTTCGTCTAAATTCCAGCGCATCATCGAGCCAATCAATCAATTGCAAAGATATTTTTCCGAAATATTAATTCCCTCATTGGATTATACCATTAAAGCCAGCATAGAAATGGTGCATTTAGACCAATGAGATAAAATCTTCTTCTTACGTTTATTTCGCTTTCTCTGTTACATTTTTTTTCCTTTCTTCATCAGTGTCTGTTATTTTTAGTTAGAACCCTTATAGTTTCGCCATGTCCGTCCGTCTTTCTGTCCGTGTGTCCGTGTGTCTGTCCGCGGCCTAGCTCACAGACGATTAGTACAAGAAAGCTGAAATTTGACTGAATGACATAACATGCCGACAAAACGGTGGAATAAAATATTTAAAAAACTTATAAAAGGAAAACTCCGTACAAAATCCATTGAAAATAATAATAATAGTCTACATAAGATTAATACTGAACCGTTTGTTTCCTGAATAAAATAAAATAAAATAAAATTACGTTGATGAAGTTATTTGTTCTGTAAAGCAGATAAAACCCCCTCTTTCTATGGAACTCTACAGTGTGTGTGGCCCGACACGGCCACATTTGGCCGGTTTTTTATCAATTCTTAGGATGTAAATGCACCTAGTTGGTTATTATTGCAAAGTCAGTGTACTGCCCATTTTTCTTCCGCATTCTGGCGCACCCTAAATTCATTTTCGCAGAATTAGGCTTCATAATCCATTGGTTATTCATCGAAGTTACTTATCTCGTCAGTTTAAAGATGCAGTAAGGGGGAAATGACTAAAATTATAAAAGTGATTTTTTTTGTTTTTGTCGTAGAATACATGTCATGAAAAGAATTAAATGTATTTTTTGTTCTAGTGGAGTTATTGGTACCTAGAAGTGATTTTGGAAATTTTTGAATTGTATTTATCTATCTAGTTATTTTTATCCAGCCTAGTAGGTATGTACAAGGTCATTTCATTCATGACCCCAAAAAAAAAATTGGCCTTTGCATTTACGTAATGAGATAATCTATACAACGTCCACCTTGGCACCTTCTTTTACACTAGATGAGTGAAACTCGGACTCTAGACTGCCTGGTCTGCCTGGGACATTGTTTTTTATTCCAAGGTATTAAGTAATTATCCGAATGCGAAAGTGAAGGAGCGTTATTTTGTAGTAAATATTAACCTATCCAGTTCTATTACTGTTATGGTCTACCTATTCATCTTTGTCAGCATCATCCAGTGCCTAAAAGTCAGCATCATCCATTCACCCAGTAAGTAAGCGTTCAAGCCCACTTTTACCCTTCAGCTTTATAGTTGCAATGTCATCGTGATATACGAGAGAACATTTGGTATATATCCTATGGCATTACGATGGGGCTCAGCGATGAAATAGTTTGAAACCAGAAAAAGTGATTTCATTGGCTTACATTGTATAATTTGTATAAAAGTCTGTCCAAACAAGTCTTTCGTTACAAAATAGGAAGTCAAGTAAACACGATATTTGTGATATTTTGCGTTGTTTACAAAATAGTTTCATATTATTATTAGTCAAACTCAAAACAATAGATAGATCAAGGCAAAATTTATTTGCTTAAAGTTGATTTGTCTCATTTGCAAAATCTACTGAATAAATAAATACTAGGGTTTAGCAAATCTTTTTTCTAAACCTTAAATTTCTTTCCTTAAAAAGTCTTCATCTTGATTGTCTAAAAAACTTCGTACTGCGGCAATCACTGCGTCATCATCGTCAAATTTCTGGCCTCATAGATATTCTTTCAATCTTGGAAATAGATAAAAGTCACTAGGAGTAAGGTCTGGAGAATATGGAGGAGGTTCCACCAATTCGAAGCATCATTGATGGCAGCCATCGCAACTTGAGACGTTGTTATCTTGATGATTCAAAACAATTTTAGCGAGTTTGCTACGCCGTTTTATCCGTATTTTGTTACGCAACTTTTTGATTTGTTCTGCGTGCATCATCATCAGCCATTTGACGCCCACTGCAGGACATAGGCCTCCCTCATGGTTTTTCAAGCTTCCCGGTCTTGTGCCGCCCGCGTGCATATTCCCCGTAATAGTGTCTCCATGACTGAGGTATTCAATCATCACCACCCCTTGGCTGTCCCAAAAAAGAGAACCCATGATCTTGCCGGCGGATAGCACGGCCATGAATTTTTTAGGGGTCAGTGATGCCGGTCTCTTCCAATTCAGGGTTTTTTTTTTGTTTCAAGGTCGTAATGGTCACGCTATGTTTCATCCATAGTTAGAAATTAAGCCAAAAACGGTCAGGATCTTGTAACAGTTTCAAATAGCTTCGTGAAATTCTCGTTTTTGTTCGGGCACTAGCATTCTAGGCACCCACGCGCTGAGACCTTTTTCATTCCCAAATGGTCATGTATTGTATAATGAACACCTCCTATTGCAATCTTTAGTTCTTCAGCTATAAAATGAACGACAGTATGACGATCAGCCAAAACAATGTTTTCAAAATTTTTTATCATTTCTTCAGGTACTGCATTTGTAGGACGCCCTAAGTACGAGTCATTATTAATGGATGTTCTTTCCCTCTTAAACTCAGCACATCAACGCGCTACCGTAGAATAAGGAGGAGCATGAACCCCTAACGTGTCTTGCAAGTCTTGCTTTACTTAGTTATTTAATTACCACGCGAACTTAAATTTTCTCCATTTTCGATTACTCGTTGCGACAGAACACAAGTACGAACCTTCTATAATTGAAAAAACAAAGGTGCATATTTTTTTTATTTTATTATGTCGACAAATTAGTCGGCTATGCCTGCCAGTATATTCTTTTTCTCTTTCCAAGGAGTTTACACCTCATTCTCACTACTTATTGAACACCCAACCTGTAAAGTTGATTTTTCAAGTCCCAATATCGATGAACGCTCGTAGCCCTGGCTGCCTGAGTGATCTTAAACGATCACGAAGGTTAAGCAACACAGGGCGCGTTCAGTGCATGGATGGGTCGCCGTCTATGCCTAACGCTAGTGGCATTTTTCCGAGCGGTTCCGTGCTTCGCATGGCACCAAGCTGTTGGTGCCGGCTGCCGTCGATAGATGGTAGTCGTTAAGCCAAGTCAGAGGCTTTAGGGCGGCTTGACAACTTCTGACAGTAGAAGAGCCACTAGTCTACAAGCCCCTACCAATCCGGACTTGGCCCCCGTGGTGGAGTATGGCCTGTACCTTCCTCAGGGAAGAGACCCATGCCCCTCGGTGGGGACATAAATGGGTTGATGATGAATATCTATGAACGTGCACGGAGTTATAAGCAGCATTTTCAGTGACAGAAACCATAACACGTTCAAAAATTTCATGCGTAGGTCTATACCGTTGGTGTAGGTCCCTGATCTGCGTCTAATTAATGTTGATCCTGTAACTCTGAACTATGCTACCAATGACTGAATGAGATTATTCGATGATCCATTACGTAATCGAAATACCGTAACGATGATTAAGTCGACGGCGGGCTTTGGCGAGCGGAAAACCACTCGAAATGTATGCCTCGACAGCAAACGCGTGGTGCTCACAACTCCTTAGTTCCAAGGCTATTAAAACATCCGCAGCGTTTGGTGGATTGCGCTTTCTACGACGCCTTTTGCGCCCTTTTCACACGTTGCGTTCAGAAACTATGTTTGTTCAAACTACATATTAAATCTACCACTGGACACTCTGTATTGAGCTTCAAAGTGCAAATTTATGCCAGAGTAGGGCGTCCCCCCCATCTCCCTGCTAAATGATAAATTGTAGAAACGTCAGGGTAGTAGCACATATAATGAACCTAAAAGGAAACCTATCACGGCTTAGTAGGCTTTACAAGTTAACGAATATTAGGCGACCAACTTATAAAACGAACGTTTCGTATAAAATTCATTAGAAATTACTTTAATGAAGTTATTAGTTCTAAAAAGCAGATAAAAACCCCTTGGCCGATTTTTGTTAATTTAGACCGTCATTTAGATTGGACTTATTCCTGTGTAATGTAATCTTTAGCTTAACTTTACACATGCCAATTTTGATAAATACACTGCTTTAAAATGTTAAAGAGTATTTGTATTGAGTATCAAAGCTGACAGAGATTCCACCGAAGGGTGGTCCGGAATAGGGTTAGGCTTTTTAGCGATATTGCTGTATTGCTTTGTTTGCGGATTTAAAGTTTAGCGGATGATGTTGGTGCGGATTGAGCAGTTTAATAAGCGCAACCTGGTTTGTTTGCTTACAATATTTATAAATCGGTGGGTCGTACCTATAATACCATCGTGGTTTAGCTCCTTTCTCCAAACGCCATTTTTTTACAAAATAAATATTAACATAACGACGATTAAAAATAAATCTGATAACATAACATGACCTAAACTCACGCCTTTATCCCAGAGGGGTAGGCAGAGACCAGGGACTGCCACTTGCTACGATCCTGACAGATCACTTTCGCTTCCTCAACATTCATAAGTCGTTGCATGCACGCACGCCGGTTTCGGGTACTTTTTATCTTGCCCTTTGCTAATACATCCCCTTTTTGGACGAAGTATGTCCGTCTGGGTCGTCCCTTATCGGCCCTTCCATTCATATTCGCTCGATAAATCTGATAAAATTTTCAAAACATTTTAATTGTATGAAAACAATAGTGTAAGTAAATATATTCAATTGCTCTGAGAATGAACATATGTGGTGTAAAGATAAAGCGGTAATGAGCTATTTTATTATTCAACTTTATGCAAATTTTTTGAGCACGTGGTTTGTTTTTGACATGTTTGTGGGCTGAAGTAGTATTTTTCATTTAGGTCGTAATTAGCACGCTAGATATTTTTTTATGTAATCTGTTGGTTATTATTTTATTTTACCTTTTATCTAGATATATCTGGCTGTCTCTCTCTACTATCTCTCATTGTTGTAGAGTTCTGTTGTTACTGTAGTAAAATCTTCGTTAATATTCTGAAGATTGACGAAATACATATATCGAGCTAATGTGGGTGGAAGGGCCGGTAAAGGACGACCCTGGCGGACATACTTTGACCTAACTAATAGGGGATGTATTAGCAAAGGGCAAAATAAAAATTACCTGAAACTGACGTGCGTGCATGCAACGGAAAGAAAAAGTGATCTGTCAGGATCGTGGCAAGTGGCAGTCCCTGGTCTCTGCCGACCCCTCTGGGACACAGGCGTGAGTTTATGTAAGTATGTATGTATTTATGTAATATTCTGAATGATTTCGATAGGTCTACAGTATAAGTATTGAATAAAATTTAATTGAGATGTGCCAAAACCTCAGACACCCTAAATAGACTATAATGTGCATTCTTACTTTTGTATTCATTTATTCACCTGGTAACTTAATTTATGTATCTGTAACATCGTATACTCCGTAGACACTTGTGCGTCGCAAACACAAATGTTCAAGTTTTGAGGGTAATTTTTTACCCCTGTTTTTAAGTTTTACTTTATTGTCTGCCATTGTTTTTAAGTTAAAAGTTTACGGTCAATTAAAAGGTTTGAAGCGATAGTTAAATCAGGTGTCAGAGTTACACTCAAACCTAATTACATGTTTTATTATCCTGGGTTTATTTCCGCTTTTAATAAGGGTTACAAATTAATGTTACCCGCCGAATAAATTTATGAAATAAAAGACAGGTTGTCAGTTTGTTTTAGGTCGTAAACGTCTGAAAAGTAATTTGAGGAACATTTCAAAATTGTCTTTTATTTTTGATTTTTTAAATATGTTATTTTTATTGGTTTCGCTCCTATGTAACGGACAAACGGAAGGTGGTAAAATTTTAAAGGTGGAAAAGTAATTAGTTCGACATTTGAGGTAATTTTCCATTTTCTTCTCATTTGCCTGCACATTGTAACCTTGTTTATGCTTGTAAAATAATTATTATACTTTTGACAAATTTGACCGAAGATAGAAAATAAAAGCCGGCTAAGTGCGAGTCGTACTCGCGCACGATGGGTGACGAAACATTCGAATATTTCAGGCGTCTACCTGTTGCCGTTATTAATATCGAGCAACAAACGGCAAAAAAATCACGTGTTTTGTATAGGAGCGCTCCTTAAATATTTATTTTATTCTATTTTTGTATTTTGTCATATAGCGGCAACAGCAATACATCATCTGTGAAAATTTCAACTGTCTAACTATCACGGTTCATGAGATACAGTCTGTTGACAGACGGACGCACGGACGGCGGAGTCTTAGTAATAGGGTCCCTTACCTACCCTTAGTAATAGGGTCCCTTACCCTTTGGTACTAAACCCTAAAAATCTGGCTAGAAAACTTATGGATTAATTATGGATGTTTTAGGCAAGTTTATTATACTAGTTCTGTATGTCAAAACCAGCAGAACTAACTGGTACGATAGATTGTAAAATACCTAAAGTGCAATATAAGTGATATCTGGAGATACGAAGAGTGTAAAGCCGTTATTATTTTATCTCACCACGAAAGTTCAATTAACAAATGAAGCCCATATTAGTAATACGTACACTGTACAACCTTCCATAAAAGATCCCAAAGCTACTAATTATGCATGCTAATCTGAAAAGTCTCTTACGAAGTTAAGTTATTCGTGTATCTACTTAGAGCAATGATGTAAAAGGCGTAAGGTGATTAAGCGATTAAGCTACTGCTATTTGGGCAGAGTCTGTGGCAGTGGTCACAATGTGGTGAAGCAATAGGCAAGCACCTTTATTCCTTTTTTTAAGAATATAATATATTGCAAGAATTACAATTAGGACATTATTATTTCATAATAATATATTCAGATTATCAGTGTTCTAAATTTATCAAGGTATACAATATTGAGCGATATATTATGTATTGTGGGCCTGGTTTTTTTTATCATTTAACCTTTTTGATTTAGGTCTGCTATTGTTTTGCATCACATAAATGAATAAATTATATTTTTCGGTGGTTTCCAAGTCTTATCTACAGTAAAAGTCAAACGTTTGGCTAGTCTTATCCACCATTTTTGTTTTTTTAGACGCCGAGATTTCTTTTACACCCTGTATGTAAGCAGAAAGCTTATGTAAGAAAGAATATGTAAAGCAGAGTTAGACTGATGAAGATACTCCGTCAACACCGCCTAAACTGAGTTCTAGAAAATCATTTCCAGATGGGGTGCTGACGTGAGTAAATGGCAAGACAACTCATCAAAAATTACGTTTAAAATCTCCCAACGATTACTTAGCGTGTTCGGCATTTGTTGCTCTGACAGTGCGCATTTATTTTGTTGACAATTTGGGAGTATTTCAGATCAACAGTATGGATCCTAGTCGAAGCAGAGGCGAGAGTAATAGTGTCGAGTACTCGAGAGTCAATGCACAATAATTCACATCCAAATAAAACACAACCAATAATGTGTGGCCAATATTCGTGTTGTGATACGGATTGGTATCCATACGTAATACTTGGTCAGAAATTACTGGCTGCGCAAGCTTGATACTTTTATTACAGTACATAATCTAAGGTATTAGCGTAGAGCAAGAAAAAAGGGTAGAACCAGTAGTTTTGTGTAAAAAACCAGATTGAGCGTGCAGCGACTACCGAATTTTATAAAGTGAAAAAGGTTCATTAGTATCGTGGCAAGTGGCAAACTCTGGTCTCTGCCTACCCCTCCGGGATACAAACGTGAGTGTATGTAAAGTCGTTGCTTATACACGTATTATGGCTCTACCGAACTTGCACATGTATAGGCACTTTACATCAATCGTTTGCCAATTTTTACATCAATCAATCAGCCCGTATTTATCCATTGGTAGACGTATACAGTCCACCCTAATAGGAGCAAACGCCAACGCTGGCAAGCGTAGCGTACGCCCACCACATCACTGGACCGACGATCTAAAACAGATTTCTGGCAGTAGCTGGATAAGGATAGCCGAGGAAGCCGAAAAGAAATGGCAAGCCTTGGGAGAGGCCTACGTATAACACACGGGATATTATTTATGTCCCATGCACCCGTATATTGGCCGTACATTATTGGCTGTGTTTTATTTAAATGCAAATTAAAGGACTGTTCAAGAAATTCTAATATTAAATCACTTCAACAAGGACCCATCCCGTTTTGATCGCGAGTTAGTACGGATATACGCTTGTGAATATGTAGTAGCAGTTCCACTGGAAGGAAACAATCATGCATAACTAAAATGGAGTAGGTAAAACACCAACTCTATTACATTATATTTTAGGACTCATAAATATTTTTGGTAAACCCGTATAGACTTCAATATTATCAGTCCATTAGGATTGTGATCGTGAATCATCAATTTCAGTTTACTGTGGTTTTATTACGTATTTCGTGGGAAAACACGCGATGGCGTTGTACAACTGTGGTTTTTCGAAATTTTATTCGTTTATTGCATTTTAATAATTCGCTTGCCTATTAAATAGGGATTAAAGGTCATGATCCCACATCGATTACACCGATAATTTGTGGTCAAAGTTGCTCTTTTCTTTTGTTTACAGAGGGTTGATTCTAACCTAACATTCCACCTTCTAATCAAAAATACTAAATAAAATTCCATCTTAATTCCTAACCAAAAGTAGTATAATCTAAATGCATAGTTATTAAAAAAAGGCCAAAAAATTACCCGAAACCGAAAAAGACTAATGAACGTTGATGACGCGAAAGATATCTGTCAGGATTATAGCAAGTGGCTGACCTTGGTCTCTGCTTACCCCTCCGGGATACAGGCGTGAGTTTATGTTATCTTATTTTCTTCATCGAAGTTATATGGTTATTGTGTTGATTGCTTTGTGAAAAAATATACTTATATTCGCTCGTCTGAAACAAAATCAATTGTTGGAAGATTAGCTTCAAAACGGTGAAGGAAAACATCATGAGGAAACCTGAGTGTCTGAGCTATTCATATAGCTCAGCGCTTGAAATCGCCAATCCGTGGCGGGTACGCGGGTACTCGTCTGCCGCAACACAGATCTGTATCCACGTTGGATGGGCCACCTATAAGTTCCATTCCGCGAGGGCAGTTCAGGGGTTAAGCCCATACTCTCTCCCTGAGAGAAGGCCTGTGCCCTACAGTGGGACATATATAGGCTGCTTATACTTACAGCTTCAAAATGCACACTGAAAATTTCAATTACAAATCACTGCGTCCCAAAAATCCGTTTCCGTGACACTAACTCCACAAAAAAATAGGAAGTGACAAATGATTACATCAAAAACAACAGGGCGAAAAAGCGAAAAAATACCGGCCGTATTAATGTAAAAAGCTACGGTTTAATTAAATTAATTGTTAGCACTCGCGATATAAATGACGAGCACAAAAATAGACGCACGGAAATATTGTAGATTTACGGAAGATAAAAGCAATAATAAATTCCCCCTGGCAAGTGCGGGCTTGCTGCGTCGAAACTCACGAACGGAGTGTTATTTAAAATTATCATTCGCGTGATACGACTTTCTAATTACTCCTAAGAATTTTCAAAAACAGAACAGATTTTGTTGTTTATAGGTGGGGAAGATCTTGACGAGTTTTACTAATGTGGTTGGAGGTGGATAGTCACTAAAAACTGGTGTAAGGTGCATCTCGGGCTGCTGGAGAAAGGCCTTTTTGCGGAGGCGTTTTTATGCAGTGGTACAACTTAATGTACAATAGGTATATAAAAATGTATTGTGGAATTATGAACAATCGGTTAACCTGACTGTTTAAATGAGTAATAAAACACTACCCTAAATTGTAAATAATAAAGTAAAAATGTGAAAGGAAGAAGAAAATAAGGAATCTTCCTTAAACATAATGTCAAAATATCTCCTGGTTACCACTTAGTAGACAACAAAGGTACCCAACACAAATAATGATATTTTCTATAAAACAAATTGTTTTTGTATTGTCATCGTCATCATCAGCCATTTGACGCCCACTGCAGGGCATAGGCCTCCTTCATGAGGGGTTCTGCCATAATCGCCACGCTTGGTAGGCGGGTTGGCGATCGCAGTATGCGGTCGGAATCTCAGAATGACGCTGCTGCCCATCTCCTGGTAATTTGTTTCCTTAGTCGCCTTCTACGACATCCACGGAAGGAATTAGAGTGACGCTATTCTTAATCCGGCGCCACACGGAAGTATTTGTTTTGTATTCTAACGCGATGTCATGCTGTATGTCGTCACATCATCACATCATAAAAACCGTTCTCTACTATAATAACCTTCCTTATTAATTTCCTCCTGACGTTCGTCGCAGCAAGCCCATCCTTACGCCCGCATGATACGTTCTATCGATGGTGCAGACTATTTTATTTACAAGCCCACCGGCCACTTGTGCGTTCGCAGGGCAGATGCTAATCACTGTTATTAACGACGTTTTAAGGGGGAAGCGCGGTGGACCTTTGGCTGGGAATCTTTCGAGAAAGGTCAGACATGGGAGACCTAACATTTGTAATGAAATCAGGAGTACCAGCACGGAAAATGAAACGTTGATGGTAATTATCAGTTGCAAACTGAAATCTCCGTTATCTTATGTGTCATGACTATAGTAAAAAGTAAAACTTTAGTTTTTTGATATGGCAATATGTAGGTAATTAAGAAAAAAAGTTAAATTATTATTAGGTAAATGCCTCGAATACTTGACTGCCTTTTTGGTCACGCGGTTAATACGCTTGGCTACCAAAACAGAGGTGCTCGGTTCTATTCGCACTGGGGGTCGTTGTACTTGATTTGTACAAAAATTGCCTTGATCTGGGTGTATTGCCGTACTTATGATGTCCTTGCGTGGTTACCACAGCACAGGGTATTCTAGTTTCATCTTTGGTTTAGGTGTACTTTTTTCTTTTTAAATAATTTTTAGAGTCAATAAATTGGCAACAGGCGTTCATATTTTCTTGAATTAATGAATTATAGTAATGACGAGCAAGCACCTTGATAGACAATATTTCTTCCCGTATTAGTATTTCTATTCCATAACGGTTTTATATGTGGACCATATGTGAATGAAACGAAATAAGCTTGCATTTTGTCTCACAATTGCGTTTAGGTAGCTGAACAGATTTGGATTAAATGTACATGCGTGCCACGGTTTTGTTTCTTGACCCGTATGTAGCCTGTTAACAGAATCTGTTGTTAAAGCGGATTGCCTAACTAATTTTTAAGGATATTTATAAGACGAATATGTCTAGTGCTTAACACATTCATGAGTAATACTTTTCAAGTTGAAACCTCTGTTATTAAGTTAAAAACGAAGAATTTAATCTACCATGACCACAGAAACAACTCTGTTTGTACTTAATCTATGTAAAATTAATATTAATTAGTATGAGAAATCATACTGGATCTTGTATACCTACCGCAAAAGAAAGAATAAAACGTGTTTTGAAAAAATAAATATGGAGTTTCTTTCTTAGCTTCTTCTCCGCATAGTCTACTTATTATAAAATTATCAACTTTGATGATCATTAAAAAAAATTTATGACTTATGGCACTGAAACGTGGTCTCTCGTGGGGCCGAAAAGTTCTCGAATGGAGACCACATATCGGCAACCGCAGCGTAGGACGACCATACCAGCCACGAGATGGACAGATGACTTCATCCAAGTGGCAGGAAGGCGCTGGATGCAGGCCGCTTCCAACCGGTCTTTTTGGAAATCCATGGAGGAGGCCTATGTCCAGCAGTGGACTTCTTGTGGCTGAATGACTAAAAAAATTTGAATTGAATTGAATCATATCAGTTACTGGACAAACAGTTTTGCATTGCCATTGAAGTTTGCGATGTAATTGGGCCTCAAATATTTATGTACACATTTCAACTAGAGCTTGTTAAAATACTTTTCAACGCCTTCAAAATGAAATCGTCGACCCCTAATTTGTCATCTTCCATTTTGCACCCCATCTCGAGCTTCCAACTAAATCATATGACAAAGAAAATCGTAAGACACCCCTTGAATAAATACACGCGTTCTTATGTCAATAGGAACGTGGCAAGGAAGAAAAATTTGACCAAGATTACTTTGCTTGTACGTAACTGTTTACGAGTTCAATTTTATATCTTATGTCCTAGATGTTACGGTGTTACAGGTCAATCAAAAGACGGTACAAGTAATTTGACGAGGGTGTGTTGTGTGCCAGTTAAGTGTCAGTTACAAATATCCATGTCTCGTCGCCGAAATTCCTTTCGTTGCTCTGTTTAATAAATAATTGGGGCGCTTTCTGGTGCTAAGTTACTTGTGTAATTGGTTGGCTGCATCAAATATTGACAAGGAAAATGTTTATAAATGCGTGTTCACGTAATAATAGGATTGAAGTGACAGTTCAGTGGAGACCGCGAATCGGCAAACGTAGCGTAGGACGCCCTGTGACCAGGTGGAGCGACGACATTCTCAAAGCGGTGGGCGGTGACTGGAAAAGAAGAGCCGAAGATCGGGCTCAGTGGCGTATCTTGGGAGAGGCCTATGTCCAGCAGTGGACTGACACCGGCTGATTATGATGATGATGATGACATTTCTGCAATACAGTCGCATTAAGTTGGTACAGATCTACATAGGTAGATGAAAATCTACACTAGTATTATAAAGTGGAATAGTTTGTATGTTTATTAGTTTGTTTATTAGGCGGTGGTAGCCTAGTGGGTAGAAAATTGGACTAGGAAGCGGGAGACCCAGGTTCGATTCCCAGTGCGGGCATGTACCTATGACTTTGTTTTCTAAGTTATATACATTTGTGAAGTTAGAACGCCGTCTTTACATTGAAGAGGTCCTGAATTGTAATCCCATGATTTTTTACTCGCTAACAGTGAAGGCAAACATCGTGAGGAAACCTGAGTGTCTGAGCTATTCATATACCTCAGCGCTTGAAATCGCCAATCCGCGGTGGGCACGCGTGGTGCTGTGATTAAGCCCATACACTCTTCCTGAGAGGAGGCCTGTGCCCTACAATGGGACGTATCTGCTTATGCATTAGTTTGTGTGTAGAGGGTAAACTCCGAAAGTACTTATCCGATTTAAAAAATTCTTTCGCCAATATTTAGAATGGACCTTCAGGGTGGACATAGGCTCAAGGCTAATCCATTTACCACCCGAACGTAGCCACGGGTTTTGCTAATAGAGTACATAGAAGAAAACTAAAGAGTACTAAAGCGGACTTATATTACTTGTTAAAATATCACTTACCTACATATCCATTTAAGTCAAATTTGGTGTCAATAACTTAAACAGTGGAGGGCCGACTTGCATCACTTTATTCAATGTGGCTTAACCAGCATTTAACTATAATTCTTCACGCAAAAGTCGATTTAAATGGCGTTTTAAGTGACATTTAAGAAGTGGTGCAAGTCGGCCTTAGCGTAATAAATGTTACTTCTAACGTTAATTGAAACACTACTTAAAGGGCAACCCGGTTTTAACGAAAAACGCCTTATCTTCTCTTACACTACGTCTTTTTAACGAAAAGTGACCTTGATAAATCGCAATATTTGTGTTAGGTACTTTTTACATGTTATATTTTTATTTCAGAGGAAGCGAAAGTGATCTGTCAGGATCGTAGCAAGTGGCAGTCCCTGGTCTCTGCCTACCCCTCTGGGATACAGGCGTGAGTTTATGTTATGTTATGTTCAGAATTTTTTAAAGCGATTCCCTCTAAAAACAGCCGCCTTCGGATAAAAATCTTTCTAGGCCTGAGGGTAAGGGTAAGGGTTTTAGCACCTAGGTTCCAGGCTTCTAAAAACTACAACTCAGTTAGGTTACGTATATTTAATATATAAAAATCTCGTGTCACAGTGTTTGTTATCGAATTCCTCCGAAACGGCCTTACCGATGTTTATTTTTTTTTTTGTGTATATTTGGTAGGTCCGAGAATAGGTCGTAGGCTAATGAATACGCCAAAACAACGTTTGCTGAGTCAGCCAGTATATTAAAAAATTGATAACCTCATAGGTGAACTACGAGTACTCCGAGTTCCGAGTGCAATCTTTTGAACTTCGAATTACGTTTTGAACATCTTTTAACACCAATAATTGCCCTGAATTGTTAATTTTATCCAGCACTCGATAACTCAATCCTAATTGAAATTACCTACTACCTCTGAAAACGGTAACGATCGAATCATATACCGTTTCTCGGATCCACACCTACTTAATTAGCTGACCAACACGATGACCCCTTGTTCTGTTTTACAGATTCGCATTTGAAGATCACCGACAGAATCTCACCTGGATGACTTATTCAAAGTCCTTTGTACTGAAGTACAGTAACCTCATAATGCTGTCGACCGTGAGAATATCTGATTCGATGCGAAAAAAATTGGTACCAGTATAGCCTTTTAGTGAATTATACATACATACATAAACTCACGCCTGTATCCCAGAGGGGTAAGCAGAGACCAGGGTCTGCCACTTGCTACGATCCTGACAGATCACTTTCGCTTTCTCAACATTCATTAGTCGTTGCATGCACGCACGCCGGTTTCGTGTACTTATTGGTTTCGGTTTCGGGGAATTATACATAGTTTAAAAAAAGTTTTAAGTCTCTGAAGAGCGTTAAAGCGTTTTCGTATTTTCCCGAAAAGGAAACGGTCTAATTCTATGCATTAGTACAAATAGTTTTTTGGCCAAAAATACCGCGGGTTATATATTTTGGAGTTACTTACAACTTATATGCACATATTTTTGCGATTTTGAAGTTGTCACAATGTCATAAAAGTTGATAATTTGGTTGCTTGGACACTCTTTCCTCTCTTACGAGAAATATGTGTAAAGGTCGATGTGCTGTCGTACTTATCTGATAATTTTTTGGATAAAAATCAAAACATAAATCTTGAGAGTTTGTTGTTGTACAGAATACGGAATAATAATTGCCTATCTTTCACTGCATTATTTTACTTTTTACCTTTTCTTTTTGCTTCTTGGTCCTTTGGATTTTTTTATTACGCGTAGCTACAATATTTAACACTCTACATTCACACAACAATACGCACCCGCACAGAGGGAAAAATAATGAGCCGTTGCGGACAAAAAAGCGTACACCGGAAACAGGCCCAAACGTGACGAACACAATTTCTTAGCGATTTCTCATTTCACCCCCCGGCACAATGGAGCCGTTTGATTTGTGTAATCAAATGCGGGCATTGAATTAATTAGTTTGTAACGCACCTGAGCGTTTACATGAGCTTTTTTTTTGTTGTTATAATTGTGCTCCGTGGTTTCGTCCTATTTCGGGAAATTGCCGTAACGTACAGTCGAGATACATAAGTAACATT